>CM031238.1:105895390-106172931 GCA_018340775.1 Taxus wallichiana var. yunnanensis
TATTTTGCATTCGCCACCACATTTGAGTGTTAATATTATATGTATATATTTAAAAAAAAATGCTTGTATTGATTACAAGGCAGAGACGATCTCACTGCCTCTGGGGTAGTGGAAAGACTAGTTAGTCATTATTGTTAGTCCTTTATGATATGGCTTCATCATTTATCTTAAAATAAGATACTTAAGAGTTTTCAAATGTGAATGACATCTTGTAAAAGAGTTTCCTATGAGTCCAATAGCCAAAGGCATATCTGATTTGTGAGATCATTGCGATAATTCTATCATTCGTATTAACTTTCTCACCTAAACATTTAGGAAGCCAGAACAATACCTAAGTTACTTACAAAATTCCCAACATTAAATGTGTAAACCATATGAACATCACAAGACAAAGATTAGTAACCAACGCCTATCACAACCGAAGCAATAATTTTAGGATTGCCCAATTTAGCTTTTTAAAGGGGTAAATAATGATTAACCCTGGTTTTTTTATATAACCATATATTGTTTAATTAATTAATATATATATATATATATATATATAACTTAAGTTTTCGAAGATACAAATAATTAAAATATTCCATTATTGTTTATAAGGTAAGTGTACACAATTGTGCTTTTAGATTTATAAATAAATAAATATTTTGTGGATTTTGAAACATTACTTTCACCCCTATTGGACCACATTAATAGTTCTTTCACTGTCAACACCATCCTCGATACAACATAATGCCTAACCAAGAAAGTGTTCAACACTAATTCATTTCATTTTATTTTCTTTCCAAGAGAGAGATAAAATATCTTTGTTTATATCTATTATATATAATTTTTTTGCATGACCATTGTTCTTCTAAGTCCACGAATAGAGGTTAGAAGAGGGTGGTTCCCT
Organism: Taxus wallichiana var. yunnanensis; assembly: GCA_018340775.1. NCBI lineage: Eukaryota > Viridiplantae > Streptophyta > Pinopsida > Cupressales > Taxaceae > Taxus > Taxus wallichiana. The sequence goes on from CM031238.1 coordinate 105,896,280, forward strand.
TATTCACACGTAAGTAAAAGCAAGTAAAAACATGATCACTAATAACATTATAAATCAACTTGAGGAGAGTTGAAATCACATGTGTAATTACTAAAGTAAGAAGGTTTTAACCAAGTTACCATGCAACAAAACTTAATAAGTGGTTATAGTATGAAAATAGGTTTATCGAGCTCCAAAAGGATTAAAAAAATTAACTAGATCATTTCTGAAGTTAACTCTAAAATTTATACCAATAGCTTCGATGATAATTTTAAGTTGTGAAACTAGATTTGTTTTATAATAGCACAATGTGTTCTTACGTTGCATGAAGAGGATAAACTAGCTATGAAATATTATTTCAAGCAACACCATCAAAAAAAAGGATACTAACTTTCTTTCCCTTTATCATTTACGTTTTAGAAAGGAGTTAGCAATTATTTTCATCCAATTATAATTAATTTTAAACCACAATTTTGAAGCGGAAAACAACAAGGTCATAAGATCATTTGCTAAATTTCCTTATAAAAGGATTATAAAACTAAGATTAGAAACATATATCATAGGAGTACAAATTATTTCCAATTTCATAGTAGTGAAATATCAAAACGTGGAAGATTATTTTATCATATTGGATTTTTTTATATTTATTTTTTTTTACAAGACACAGACATTTAATTTACACCCATACCGAAAGGGTTTCATTAGATCTAAAGTGGCACCTCTAACACGACAGTTGATATTCCCAAGAAACAAAGGATCTCTTAGACAAGAAACAACCAATCAAATGTCATAACAAATTTCCTATATCAAGGTAACAATTTCACATTCTTATCTCGACCTACTTATTATTTTTCAAAACCAACAACTAGACCTTTGGTGACCAGAAAGACATATCTAACCAAGGTCGCTAGCAATCAATGATGACTTGATGCACAAAATTTATTTTGGGTCTTAGCATTCAACTGAGAAACACGTAGCTTAAAACAATAAACATTTTATAACATGATTCACCCTCCAAGGGTGTCCTAAGAAATCTATTTATTTATTAAGACCAGATTTTCTTGTTCTACGATCTAAAGAAACTGAGCTACAAAGGGATCCTACTAAGACATGTACTCAACACCCAAATGGTGAAACAAGGCTTTCAGTCAATTCTCTATTAAACAGAGAGTCAAACAAAACGTACATTTCTAAAAATTGGCGAATAGATTTCAAATTGGAAGCACTATCTCGAAGCCAACTATTATAGTTTTACTATTGTATATCAGCAGATTTATAGTGACAAATGGCTACAAAAAGGGTCTTGAAAATAAGTAATTCCCAATTCAAAAATGAGTTCTAACAACTTGACTCTATTCTTCTATAAATAGAGAACCCGACACAACTCACAAAATGAAAAACTGATGACCAAAACTCTAGATATGGCATACTTTACGAGGCTAAATAATGTTATTTACAAGTTTGTATTTTGAACAAATCATGTAGAGGCCTCCTAAACACACTTGGAAAACTAATTATCTATTCCTTTTTCTCGAATCTAATCATTGCAACCACTCGACATGGAGAAATACTACAAGTTAGAAGCCATAAGTTTTTTAATTTCCTACTAACGCTCTCCACTTTACAAGTCCACATCGAAACGATTTTACTCCAATTTTAAGATGTTGTCCCAATAATATGTGATTAAAAGAGCTCAAAAATGGTTTTATCTATATGATCAAATGATTTTAAAAGTTGATTTTAAAAGTTGATGCGGTTTCCCAAGTTACTAGGGAACAAGATTATCAAATCCATTACTACTATGGAGACCAAAAGCCATTTTGCACGTCATCTAAACATGACATTTTTCTTAAGTTTTACCGATTGTTTTAAACAAATTAAGTGATCAAAATGTGCCTACCATCTATTGTCTTAGCAAACATTTTATTCTAAGCGGTTATTCGAGAGATAAATTTACCCATGGAATACTTTAGCGGAAACGATTTTAATTGTTTTACTTTTAATATTATGAAAACATTTATAACTAGTTAAAATTTCTACCCAGAGCGTCCACATGTGCGAACCCTACTCTGATACCAAATGTAATGCCCCGCGACACCGGAAAACCAGACCAAAGTAAAGCAAAATTTAGGGTAAATTTTTTTTTTTTTTTGAAAGTGAATGCTAACTAATACTAATACGATTAAATCCCAATAATTATTTTAATAAATCTGATTTACACAAATTAAATTTCCAACCTAAATTTTTTATTTAAATATATTACCCTAATCTATTATAATTTAAGGACTCATTTGAAATTTACACCTCCTTTTAGTTAATTAGATTTCCCCCTTTTATTTTATTTACCCACACACACATCCTAAAATTTTATCTCCCATTCACATTTTATCCGAGACTACACTCATCCAAAATAGTAGGTTAATTGTGGACCCTAGGATCAAAATAGATCCCAACCCTAGATTATTTTTCCCTAACTTTCCTTAGCACATCTTTAGCTCTTCCTTTTTTTCCTTTCTTTTTTTCATGTTGTATTTGTGTTTTAGGAGAAGCCATGAATGGTCATGAAGGGAATCCAAGTTTCTCTTGTATTTTATTCTTGATCTCATTTTTATTATTATTTTTAGCTTCATGTTACTCTTTAAGATGGAGAAAAGATTTTTTTTTGGTTTTTCAAGATTGTTTCATTTTCAAAGATTTTGGATAAATATGCCCCTTTAAATCTCTGTTTGTTCTTCTTTTATTTATTTAATTTTACTCAGTAGAATATCTGGTTATGGTAATATTTTACCATTTGAAAATACAAGTAAAATGATGTATTTTGTGAGATAAACCGGTATGCATTCGATGAAAGAACTTATTTATTTGCGTTAAGAGGATGGAGGGCTGGCAGAGGAGAGGAGGCGATGTGGAGAGGGCACGCGGTGAGGAGTGCCATTGCGCAGGATGGGAGGAAGGGCGAAGTAGGGGGAGGATGGGAGGTGGTTGGCGGCGGGCGAAGCGTGGTGGGAATGGGGGGAGGAGAGGCGGGCGGTGGATGGGAAACAGGGAGCAGTGGGGAGGCCATGGGAAGGCGGGGAGAGCGGGAGGGGGCCCATGCGCAGGCGGGGAGCGAGCTGGTCGTGGGTGCGAGCAGGCTAGGTGGGGGAGGGGTTCGGCCCTCCCCGCTAGCAGTTTAAATTAAATTTTTTTATTTTTTATTTATTTTTTAAATAAAAACATACAAAATATATATATAAATATACATACAATATATTATATATATATATATATATATATATATATATATATATATATATTATATTAATCATTTTATTTAATTAACACATATATGCATCATATATATTTCCTATTAAATATTAAAATCTAATACACGATATTATAATATATATATAAACATATATATATATACATAATTTAAGTATAGTATAACTTTTATCCAAATTATATAATGAATACCTATATAATATAATTTTATACGTTTTGTTTTATTTTTCTATCTCTTTATAGAATCAATAAAAATTTGATTTCAACTTATTTGAATGACATCGATTTTAAAGTCATTATTAACATACTTTACATTAAAATTTATTAATATTATTTTATTTTTTTGTGACATTGAGAGATGGATTATAATATTTCATTTCAAAAGGGAATATATATTGGAATGAAATTTAAAATGAGTGAAGGGGCATGATTTTCAAATACATTCTGACTTTCAAAAGGAGCCATATACTCAAGATTAGCTATTTAGAAAACAAACAATGCTAGTCTTATTTTAATCACTTTAAATTGCAATGTTACATAAGAGATGTCATTTCACAAATGATTAATTTCCCAAGAATATGTTACAAATTCTTTTTTCTTTCAAAGAAATATTGATAACACAGAATAACTAAAATCAAATTCTGCTCAAGATTTTGACTTTAAGAAATTCCATCAAAAATATAAATATCAACTATTTTACAAGAGATCTTTCTTTCAACGGCTCAATTCATCATAATCCAAAATTTCCATGATAATATACTAAGAGAAATGACATATTTACCAAGACTTCCTTTCAAGATTGAAGAATGAAGGAAGATTTCACATGCAAGTAAAAAAAATGGACTCAAGTCTTACAAGTGAATTCCAAGATCAAAAAGAGAGAACTTTTACATGCGAAAAGAAAGCTTTACATAGCCATATTCCACAAGGGGTTACAAGGAGGTGATGTCCACAAGGAGAAGAAGAAGAGACAAAAGGACTCCAAATCCAACCATCTCCATTTGAGCTCCAACCTTCATGCCTTCTAGAAATCCAACCAAGGAGAAGAAAAGCTTGTTTACCACCCAACCATAGGCATCATCACATGCCTCTCCCAAGGTTGGGATGCATGCTTGTAGCCTCCCCAAGCCCATGGGAAGAGGACCACCAATCAAAACTTGCACAAGATGGAGGTAGAAACCAACCAATGATACAAGCACACAAAAATAAACAAAACAAACAAGACTCCAAATTTCACAAGGAGGAGAACCCATGTTCTTCCTCAAAAGTGGGGAAGAGAGGAGAAAGTTCTCCAAAATTTTATTCCAAAAATTTCTTGCACAAAGCAAAACCTCCATACCCTCCTTATTGCTCCTAATTTCCATCAAAACCCTCCTTATTCCTCCTCCACCCTTTCTCCAAGTCCTTCTTAGGAAGGATTTTCAAACCCAAAGGGGTTTCCTTACGAAGAATGGGGAAGGAGATTCAAGCCAAATGAATCAACTTCCCACCTCAACCATTGAGGGAAATACTAAGACCCTCTGAAGGCTTGTCCATCAAGCCTTGAGGATTGAGAGGAAAATTCCCTCTCTCTTCCCCACACTCGAAAACTCCATCATGCCATATGATGGAGGGAGTAAAACAAGCAACATCAACAAATAACAAAATCATGCAACCCATCTAACAATAATATAAATGCAATACAAGCAAAAGACCTAAAATCCTACCTCAAGGAGAGCTCTCCAAAAATCTCTCCAACTTCAAATTTCTCCACACCTTGCCTCAAGCCAATCTCCAAGCTCCAAAGTCCACAAAAATCCCAAGCAAGAAGTTTCAAAAAAAAGTCCCTCTCTTTTCCCATGGATGAGAATTTGAAGAGGAGCAAGCAAGCATCCTCACAAATGAGGGGGTGACATGTGTCACCCCTCTCCCTCATCAAGGTCAAAGATGCCAAAACAAAAGAGAGAAAGGGTAAAATTATCTTTTTGCCCTCTTCTCCCAAATTCCCTTAAATGTAAGCAAGACAAAATAAGTGAAACTTTTGATAAACACTCAAATCCACATCCCTTACATGGATGTGACAAAACAAAAAGGTAAAAAGGGAGGGAAAACTCCCTCTAGCCTTGAAAATAAGCCCCCTACCCATTAGGTAGGGTCCAAGACTCATTTTTATGTTAGGGGAACTCCCGAGCTAAAAAGGGTCCCCAAAATTCCCAAAATAACCTAATTTCGGGTTTTGCATTTTTGGCACAAGGGTAGAGGGTGTGGGGACCACCCAAGGGTCTCACATGTGACCCTAAACCCTTGTGATTAAGTGACTCAATAAACAAAATCAACAATTTAAATGAAAGTGGGATTATTGACTCCCAAAACAAGTTTACATCATAACCAACTACCCTAAACAAAATTAATAAATCAAAGCACAATACATTACATACATTGGGGTCACTCATAGTGCCCAAAATTAATAATCTCCTATTCTAAGGCTTCACACAAGAACATGGCTAGGACTCGGCCAAGTGAAGCTTGCTGTGCAAGATTGTGTAGTGGCCGAGTCCCACGTTCTCCTGTAAACCTTGTCACTGCACACTCATTGCACACATTAACCGTTTGTCCGATATAAGATAATTCAATGACATAGTAAGATATCAATAAGTTCTAAACTAGCCTAACATCCTACTGAAATCAAGATGCGACAACGTGCACAATTATACTCAATATTCCAAAAGTTAGACAAGATGATACGTGACATATAACCATAGAATTCCACATGCAACAACTATCCATTATTATAATTATGTTCCAAACACAACATCATATCCATTAGTATCCATGACATTATAAGAAAATGTGACAATATAGAAATTAAGCTAAATTGGCGCTATACGCCTAAATGTCCACATATGTCTAATAAGATCAAATCTCTAAATATAATGTCCAAGATATAACCAATCACTGTCAAAACATGTCTATGAGAAAAGAACAACAAGCTACTGAGCTATAAAAAGTGTGGGCACTCACCCAAAGCGCGTGAAGCCTACCAAGTCCCTCTTTTATGATTGATTTCCCAGGATGTTAGCATGCATATTCATATAATCCATAACCATATCCAATAATTAATTGTAAAGCATAACATAAACCAGAGATCTCAAACCATGGTATATTATGAATCAAATGAGGATCAAGATCACATTAACTATACAATAACCATGAATAGAGACACTTCAATAACTAATATCCATCCACAACAATCCATTATATTAACTCATCACAAAACAGAGCTGAATACATTACCAAATTTTCATAAAGTCATGTGTAAGATCATACCAATAGTATAACTCTAATGCATACATCATGATGATCATGATAATAATACCAAAATACATAATTAATACACACACACACAGATATATATATGGAATTGGTTTTGGCATGTTCTCATGTTCCACTATGAACCCAAGACCAAGACCATTTAAGTAGATGATGGCTCACCATGGTGGTAATTTCTCCCAGAGCCATCTCCCATTCAATGTAAATCCCAATTTTGGAAATATGGCGAAGAAACCTCAAAGGAATTTCAAGACTTGGATGGCTCTCTTCATATTCATGATCATGGAAGACAAGTAAGATTGATTGGGGACAATCATCAATGATAACCTACACCATCAGTTACTTTAGGTACTGGTCTCAAAGAAATTCACAATGAATTCATATCTGGTGTACGCTCTCATGAAGCTCAAGACCTTTCAAAGGGTTGGACTTTCTCAAAACATCTCTCCCAAGGCCCCAACATTTGAGAGATATCCTCAGTTGGTTTTGAAGGAGAGAAATCACACTTCACAAGGGTAAATGATGCCTTCACCATGTTCATCATCAGACACTAGAGGGGAACCTTCACTCAAGGTTTCACCACAAGTGATTCTTTGATCAAGAAATATGGGTCATACTTCACACAATTTTCCACTTTCTCATACATCCAAGTTTCCAATTATGATCTTTCTCTACTCAAATACCTCGGTATCTCAATGAAAGATCATGTTATTCAAGCTTTGTACAAATAGTTGGCACATGTTCACAATAAGCTCAAGAACTAAAAAAGGAAGAATGTCTCTTTCCCATCTCACTTGGAATCTTCACCTATAAGAGTGTCAATGATGCATCACACCTGGAAGCCACCTTCACACCCCTAAGCTTGTATTCATATACACCAAGGGTAACTTTGACATCCGAATGTGATCCAGACACTTTCCATCTCTCCCAGAGTCATATCATGTACCACAAGATCAAAGATTATTGGGTAAATTACATAGATGAGTTTGATGTCAGGGAAAGAGACTATATGTGGATGACATTCGAAAAATGAGGAGATTCAAGTTTGACTAGTATGAAGAGGGAATTCAAGATGATGGCACAAAATTGTATGATCTAGAATATAAAGTAGTGAAGGCTTCACCTTTTCCACAGGTAACATGGAATGTTCATGAGTCGGAGACATAAGTGAGTGGACCAAAGTTGTGATCAAGAAGATCAAAATAATGGTTCAAGAAGAAGAAGGACCTCCTATCACATCAAGAAGTTTTCCACACCCTTCAGAGATAAGCATCACATCACTCTTCATCAAAGGTCATGGAGAATACTTTGGGCTCAGTCCATTCTGGAGAGAGTTCAAGTGTAAAAAAATGGAGATAGAGGCCCCTTACTACAGGAGAGATTGCATAAGAAGGTTAATCAACAGAGGATCCTATAGTAGAAGTATAACTTGAAGAGAATGATCTAGTTCACCTCTCAACTTCTCAACAACCCCAGAGTTTCCCACCTTCCACCGCCACTCCTGCCCCCTATGCAAGATGTACCATCTCACCCGAGTAGGAGACAATAGTCACATCAGTTTTTGAGCGAGCCTAAAAGATGAGATGTTTCCCTGGATGAAGGAAATGATCACCAAAGAAGCTTGTATAGTCCAACAGGTAACCATCCCTAATTTTTAGTGATATCAACATTGGCCAAGGGAAGAAAAAAAAAGTTTTAAGAAAGTGGCTTCATGCTTTTTAGTGGTGCCACATGGGAAATCAATATGTAAATAGTTAGACCAAAAATTAATCAATCCTATCAAAGAGATGACACTAATCGACTATGAAATGAGCACCATTCCCTTAGGCCCAACCACTCATGAAGGAGATGTCACATGTTCCAAGAGTCTTCCACTCACCTCCTCTCAAGAGGAACAAGAGTATAAGGTGAAAATTGATCAGTTGGAAGACCAAGTGCAAACACTCTCTCATATGTGCAACACTTCATGGACCCAATGCTTCATCATCACTCCCAATTGAAGAAGTTACCCCAATCAATAGCTTTGAACCCAAGATCCATTAAGAAGACACATGCCTTCACCATGTAGGGATGAGAAAATGATAAATGGATGAGCATGATCATTGAGAAAGGAAAAGTACTTCTTCCAGAGTTGATCTCACTATACAAGTACATGTGTGCCACTACAAAAAGGTCTGATGACAAGGGAAGGATTGGAAAAAGAAAAAATAACATTGGGACCAAGTTCATCCATTGGTGATGGAGATGGGAGATGCTCACTCCCAGTGTTGGTGATCAAAAAGTATTCAATTCTCCATCCGAGGACTTGTCATGTGTGGGTGAGAACCCTTTCCTCTCGATATGAAATGTTGAATCGGGCCATTGATGAGCTAGACTCAAATGAGGAGTGTGCCTTCAAGATGCAAGACAATGTCAACATCAGAGCACAAAAAAACTGGAGTGCCCACCCTTGATGAGAGCACTACCATGAGATGAGTTGTTGAGACCATTTGAGGAGTATGTTTAGAAAAAGGCCGGGGACCCTTTTCCTTTCAATGAAATACATTGGAGTCTCTATCTGAGATCAAAGCCACAATTTCAAACATTATAGAGAAACATCCATCATGGTTCACAAGAGAAAAAACATCAATGATATCTCAGATGGTTGGCTCGAGTCCCTGAGTTGTGTCCACATTCCTCAAGTGGAGAAGGTAGCACCTGTGGCAACCCGATATAATAAAGAGTTCAAGGGAGTGGAAATATTTCTAATGGAGCTCGAAAAAGGATCAATCAGTTGGCAAGGTAGAATCAAGAAGTGGACATCTTCATCAACATAGTTCTCTCTCCTTCTCTCTCTCTCTCTCTCTCTCTCTCTCCCCCTCTCCCCCTCCTCCTTCATGTTCTTTTCCTTCATTGGGGGTTGCACTTTTTCATTTTGTCCTATTCCTATTTTTTCTTATTCATTTAAATGTGACTTTAGTTTGTAATGTAATAAGTCACCCTTAATTAATAAAAGGGACTTAATCCTACACCTAGGAATATGAAAAGTCACATGTTGTAAGGGGACAAATGAAAATCATGTGGGGGTAGGTGAAGAGTCATTCTCAAGTCTATAAATTGTGATGGCACCCTCATTCTTAAGGGTTGTCAATTTTGTATGCTCATGAGAGATTACTACTTGTGAAGAAACAAAAGAGATAGATATTTCCTTTTTCTCCTCTCTATGTTCTTCTATTTCTCACTATGTACAATTTTTCCAAAACATCAATGAAGAAGAAAGGAGTTTCTTTCCTTTTTTGATGAGAGAGTTATTGAAACTTTGTGTTCCTAATTCTACCTTGTCTTGATGCAAGTAACAAAATTGTTTTCTTTCTATATCTATGTGTGTTTGAAGTACTCTGATTAATGTCTTAGGAATCTAATTTTCTACCTGAGATATTAATCCCCCTTCTTTTTCCCACTCCCTTTCCTACCTCTCAAAAAATTCCTCCCTTGCAAGAAATTGCAAGATTTTTCCACAGTTCAGTGGAGTGTTCCTATTGGATCCCCAACCTTTAGGCCACCACATATTTTAATTTCATGCACATGCATAATAAATGGAGTGCACCATTCAAGTAGAGGGACCTAGAGTCTCAGAGCATTGGTGGATACCCACCAATTTTCCACCTAAAATTTTTCTCACTAACATTTTTTGGTGCCCACCATGGGGAAGACTTGGAAAAATTTGCACCCAAAATATGAATCACAAGAAAATACAAAAAAATTCAAATATCCAAAAAAAAAAAAAATGGAAGTTTGAAGAGTCATAAAGAGCCTTATGTCTCATATCCATGGCTATTCCCATGTAACCCTCCTATCCAAAGACCTGAATTACTTTTCACATCCAAGAAGATATTGTATCCAACTTGAGGGAAGTTTTCTGGCAAAAAAGAAAATTTTACACACTACTTCATAGCTACTAGGGTGTTAGATACTAAAGAGAAACATGTTGAAGAAAGAGAAAGAGTGAGACAAGCCCAAGTGTAAAAAAAAGAGAGCTTAAGTCCATCTCAAGTCTACAAATTGGTTGATCACAGATATACTAGGTCACAGAGACAAGGAGGAGATCTTGACCCAATCTTTGAAGAACTCCAAAGAAGGAAAGAACTAGTAAGAAAATCAAGGCACTCCCTTCATCCCGAAACTTCTCTCACTAGGTGGTCCAAGTGGTGTCAACCCATTGGACATAGAGTTTCCAAATCTCAGTGAAGATTTTGAAAACTTTACTGAAGTGGAAAAACTAAAGCAAGAAGAAGAGAAGTGAAGAAAGAAAGAAAAGTAAAAAGAAATAAAATAAGAAGAATCAAGCAAGAAAGAGCAAGAGAAAAGTGAGAGCAAGAAAAAAGAAAAAGAAGAGCAAGGGTCAAAGTAAGTCTAAAAATAATGGGTGATGAAGAGAGACCTCAACCTATAGTGCCATGGGGTAGGAACACATGCCCACTTGCACTCCCACAACCTCTTCATGAGTTTCCACGAGGTTCAAGAAAATATTTCCAAAGTTTAGGGGAGATGGCTCAACTCCCATAAAGAACATGTAGCATCCTTCATCACCACATGGTGTGTTGGGTGTTGAACACAAAGATGTATCTATCATTGTTTTTGGATTCCTTAAGATAAGACAAAAATGGAAAATGGTTTTACCTCCTACCACTAGATCAATCACTTGTTGGGATGATATCAAAACTTTCTTTGAAGATAGATTCAAGTCTACAAAAGACTATCAAGACCTCTTGGTGCAACTAGTGCATATGAAGAAAGAATCTAATGAAGGCATGAGGGATTTCATAAAAGATACAATAGAGTGCTCAAGAGGATACCTCTCAAGCCATGCCCTCGAATAATAATTTAAAAATATTCTTTATAAGTGCTCAACTACCTAAGTTGGGTTTATTCTCAAAGGTCTCAACCTAGAACTTTGAAGGAAGCTCAAGACTATGCCATCAAATGGAGGATGATATAATTTTATCCAGAAAAGTGAAGAACCCAAATGGAAAAAAAAGGGTCAAAGTTTCTAGCTCCATTCCCATAGATCCCCATGATTCAAAAAATGGCCAATGATATAATTTCTCTCAAGAAGAACTCTCTCAAACCACCATGAGAAATGTGCCAAAGAAGACCAATCTCCCAAATCAGGAGCCAAGGATAGCTCCACCTCCTCACAAGCTTTCCCTTGAGGCACCACCAATCAATGCAACCTGTGATGTGGAAGAACCAAAAGAAGAAGAAGAAGAAGAAGTGGAGGAGCCAAAGAAGAAGAAGAAAATGAAGATGAAAATGTTCTTGAGATTGAAGAGGTTAAGGGTGATACTCATAATGGTCTCATCGAATACCACTCAACAAGTGAAGATGATGATGATGATGAAGAAGCACCAAGCTTCTCATGTGTTGTGTTTACCCACTCCCAGTCTCAAAAGGGAGCTTCCTCCTCGGTGACCATGCTAAAAATAAAAAAAAAGGAAGATCCTCAGGTAGTAGTTCCATAAAAAAAATCATCATCGAGGGGATCTCCACTTCCACCATCAATGGAGTTAACAAAGGAGAAATTGACCCAATTACAGAAGAAAAACCAAATTACCATATGAAAGTAAGTCCTTTGGTGTTTCCCCTAGCTCAAAATATACCTATCTAAAGCTAATCCTTCACCTAAATTAGTCCTAAAAAAAATCCTCTAAGGCTCAACCAAATTCCACCACCTTTCCTTCTAAACCCACTACCTCATCCACCAAAGATACTCAAGCTCCCAAGGTAGCACCATCTCCATAATGTAAAACTTCCACTATCATCCCTGAACATCAAGTTCACCCACCTTAGCTCCATTCGATTACATCAACATGCAAACAAGACCAAAGTTCATATTTTAAATTGAATATTTACAAACACACCCAAAGTAATTCAAGAGGTTTGTCAATGTTTTCCAAAGTGGTAGCCCAAAATCCAACACTACAAATCCCAATCCTAAGGGTCCTACTACCAACACCACCTATTCCCCTACACAAAATATGTTAGCACTAAGTGCATCTAAAACCAATAAGGTAGAACCCTTCTACCTATCCCTCTAGTCAAAGGCTACCAACTAAAAAAATATATCATAGACTCAGGAGCCTCTAACAATGTCATGCCCATCAAAGTAGTAAATGCCTTAGGACTTACTCTGACATGTGAAAATGGTTCTTTTACTCTATGGAATCTAAGGAAGTGCATGTTGGTGGGAAGGATCAAAGATGCATAAGTGGCCTTGGCGGAACTTCCGACAAGAAGGTGTTGCTCACAATCTTGGTGGCAGACATCCCAACATCCTTTGGTATGTTGTTGAGTAGAAGTTTTAGAGAGACCTAGGTGGTGACATTTAAATGGATTGGTCCTCCATGACCATTCCCAGTAAAGGGGGAAATGAAAAGTTTCTCCTTGTGTGAAAAATGAAGTATACAATTCAAAATTTAGATGACCCAAGAGAAACATCTTGTTCTAGACAAGTGGGATGGGGAACTACTTCCTCACCTCCAAAGAGATGAAAAATTTCCTCTCCTCACTGAAGATGAAGAAGATCATCTTTGGACCATGGAATTTTGATGGAATCATTCAAGTGCAGGGTCCAGAGCTGGCATTGTCTTGACCTCTCCCTTAGGTGAATTCTTCCCATTTACATACAAGCTACAATTTGAAAATACTAACAACACATAGAGTATGAGGCTCTCCTCCTCAAAATGGATGTCATTGAGTCCATGGGTATTAAGAATATCAAGTGTCTCGGAGATGTTAAAGTGATAGTCAAGCAAAGTGAGAGACCAATATCAAGTCAAAAACCCAAGACTCAAGCACTATAGAAATAACAATAGTCATCTCCTTGTATTCCTAGAGAAAAATAGGGAAAACTTTAGTAGTCTCTTCTTTGAGGGAAGTAAAAATCATCATCATGAGTCGGAGGAAAAGGAAGAAACATAAGGAATTGAAGGATTTGATTTAAGATAGTAGTCAAGCTCAAAGAGAACAATATTTCGAAGGGCTTGGTGTCATTGGAGGATCTATTTGACAAGCATGATCAATTCATCAAAGAAAGGACAAGAGATTCATCACATTGCACAACCGAATTCAAGAAGAAAAAATTAGCATCCTGAGATCAATATTCATTGTGAAGCAAGGAGGGGAAAAATATTGATCCAAAATGAATAAAATCTATTCAAGATTTATCATTTTCAACCGGTAAAAAGGAGTAAATTCCTTCTTTGGCAAGGTCAACTTCCTCTAGCACTTCATCCCCAGGACTTATCCAAGTGACTAAGAACATAAATGTCATGATGAAGCTATAAGATAATTTCAAAAGGAAAAAGAAGGAAAATGGCATTTGAAGCAATATGGGCTCCCACATTGGTGCACATATATTGTGATAAAGAATTCATCATATATTGTTATGCTTCATAGCAGCATGATATCAGAAATTTTGGTGAAAAATATTGAATAATTTATAGAAGATCCCATTGCCTTCATGATCTCACCCATTAAGAATCATGATTTAAAGTATAACCTGGGGTTAGAGAAACATGCATATGCCATGGTCAAAGTCGTAAAGAATGTTAGGTTCTACATTCTCAACTCATCACAGTAGTAATTGTGTTAGGATAAGTTATCAAGTCCATTATCACTCAACAAGATCTAGGAAAAAAAGAGGTAATTGGGTGGTGAGAATTCGGGAATACGATATAGAGATAAAGCCTTCACATCTATTCGGAGGAAATGGGTTGTGCATGTTTCTTACAGAGAGGATGATGCACTCATGACTAAAATTTATATAGGAGAATGATTGTATTGTGAATGTTTCAACAAGTACTTGCCTTAAGTACTTTTCATTGCATGTTCAGATCTAGATCTAGAGAATAACAAACTTAAATGATAACCATGATGAAATCAAGCATGCAAGAACCAATTATACTCAGGATTTGATACTTTGTTTCAGCCAATACACTCCATTGTATTAAACATGATAAATACACATAAGCTTATTACAATAGATAATACCATAGTTTATGTGCGCATCATATTTGGAAGCATAACCTCATAATAACTCAATTCTTACATACTATTCTGTGCTACATAGTTTACTACATATTTATAAGGGTGGGGACTTTCCCTTCACCGCTTATCTATTCACAAAATAGATCACATGCTATTATTACCACGCCATTACAATAATAGCCTCATATGCAAGTGTGCTAACAATAGACTTCTTCTAGTTAACTGTCAGTAGTAAATCTATTCTTAGAATGTACCCATGCAAAGTACTTCGTAGCCAATCCTCCAAAAATAGCCAATGCGTGCATGCAAGTCTTTAACCGGTTCGTGTGTTCGGTCAAAGCACACTCCAAAATAGCTCATATACATAAAAATGGCTAAGTCTCAAATCTATCTCTCTCCTCAGTGTGTGATTCCTTCCCGATCCTCCCACACTTTTGAATGCACTCTACTCTTCCACCATGAACCTTCTGTATGTTTTTCACTAAGTGCCATATTTTGACTAACCAACATTACCCCACACTAATTGCATTTCCGCCTCGGAAATGGTTATCTCCAAAATGAATCAAAGAATATGAATAGAAGAATAGAAAGAATTTTTATGAATAAAATAATGACTTTACCTGTATTATCTATTCTACTTCAACCTAAGAATCAATTATGGATATTCTTCTTTTATTTCCACCTCTAAAGTCTACCAATCATTAAGTGTGGCCTCTACCTTTTTTGGGATATCTACTACAATTGACTCTAGCTCATCTTGTGTAATTTCTCCTTTCTCATTATGCAAGACCAAAACAATGTTGGACATTGCAGTCATTCTTCCTTCTAATAAGTCCATCTTTTACGTGATGAGTTTCCCAAGCTCATCTAGCCTTTCCTTGTGTGGTTCTTGTGCTGATGTAATGGCATCATGCTTCTACTTGATAAGTACTAATCATTCTGGGAAACCAAAGGTCTCATCTTTCATGGATTTTAGGACTTCATTGTCCTTTATAATGGTGTTGGTTCTTATAATGGCTTCTGGGGTTGTATAAATATTCAGCGCTTGATCTGCTTTCTTCAGTTCCTCCTACAAGTTTTGGAGAAATGCCTCATATGATGCAATATTTCTCATCACTGAATCCTTTTCCCTCTCTACTTCTTGTGTTGGATCCTTTGGTGTTGGCATGCACACAGGTTCATCTTCAAGCACCAAGTCCACCAAGGTTTATACATAATGCATTGCCAAAGGAAACATTTTGGGTACCTTTGGCTCTAAGTGTGGCTTTGCTTTCATGATATTATCCCCAATTTCCTCTACCATGCTTGATGAAAATAGTGTTCTTATTTTGTGTCAATTCTTTTTCTTGCTTTAGGCACACTATTTCTACATCCTTAGTTTTTTTCTTCTCTTAGTGCCCTAATTTTGTTGCAGTGTTATCCATATTTCATCATGCCACCTCTGTCAAGACTTTTACCAAAGCATTACTCACTTGTTCATCTGACATAACAATAGGCTTTATTGTTATGTGTCTGGCCTGAGGTGTCTTCTTTAACCTCCTTGATACACATGACTCTTCACATACATCAAATTCCAGTTCATCCATGTGTGTATGCATAGACCATGACAGTTGCTTCCTTGTACACATGGTTGCCATATCTTGATCCATCAGCTCTCACCCATACAAATCCTTTGGTGTCATTGTGCTTTGAAAATGGCGTGACAATTTTACCTATGTCCTCAACATAGCTCATGACCGATGCAACATATTCTCCACTTGTTCTTTTCGATCTTGGCCCCTTAGGAACTTGAGCTTCAATATTTGGAGCTTTTTTGTTATTCCCTTAGTAGTCTTGCATTGTCTCATCTGCCTCCTTTTTTATTCTTCTCCATCGTTAATTTCTTCATCCTTTGGTTCTTCCACATTCTCTGGAGGTGTAGGAGATTCGAGCATGCTCTCCTCGAGACTCTTTCCACCTCCATGTATAGCTTCACTTTATCCTTCTCTTCTCGGTTGTCTCATCCTTTTGTGGTGAGATTGAAGGTAATCTATGCACCGATTGTGGAGCACCTTGGGTCCCGGGTTCTCCTAAAACACCCTTTTGAAATGGTGCTCTCCTTGGATTGCATCCAAGTCCTCATCATCTCCCTCTTGTGGCTGGGGTGGAGTAGTCATGTGCTCAACTTCTACCCTATCTGTAGGTTACCTCATGCCTCTGTGCTCCAAACCACCATTATCTTCATGCTCCTCCTCTTCATCATCTACTTCTATTGTCTCTGTGGGCTTAGGTGTTAGAACATTTTCCATTGTATGCTTACCTTTTTGCGGATCCCCGTGGGAGTGCAAACTCATTCTCCACATACTTATTGTTCTCCATCTTGGGCTTGAGTTGAAGGTACACAAGCACTACTCCAATGTCTCCAATAGCTAATCTTACAAACTTCATGCTTGTATATTTGAGATAAGCCTCTTAATGTAGGAAGTTTGTCTTGGATATACATATGTCTTTCTTAGAGTGTGGTAGTCACAATCTGCGTTATCCACATTAAAGCTTGGGCATGTGAGTCCACACATCCTAATAAAACCATGCCTATAAATATCATGTTATGAAGGCATATGGTAATTTTAACCATGGGCTCCAAGATTTTTCCTTCATCATAAATCTCGATGTAAAATTGACCTTTAGATGGCAAGTTCTTTTACCCACCCACCACAAGGCAACTCTTTGGGTATGCGACACTACTCTTCAAACATCCTCACGGACCCTAATGATTCCACATCTCCACCCTCTATTTAAATGGCCTACCCATAGTCCCTTTGCATAAGTATTTATTAAATCTTTCTTCCAAAGATTTGTGTTTCAATAGTACTCCCAATTATTCTCTCCTTATTGCTCACATCTAATCTCCATAAACACTTTCTTTATGATAAAATAGGTTCAAAATAATTTTGTCACATGTCTTTTTTGTATTATCGATTGCCTACTGTTATGTTTATCCACGATTTCTACTTCTTCGTCATCCACTCCTAGACCATTTTCCTTTTTCTTTCTCAAGGTAAGTGTGCTAAAGTAGTGTGGCATCAACCTCTGTTCTTCTTAACCAAAATGTACTCTTGAGTTTCCTTTATCCAATAACTCCTAATGATTCTTCATCCTTGGCACAATCTCCATAGTTAAGTGGACTTTATGAATTTTAATGCTTCTTCCACTCCTTGGTAGAGAAGAAGTCAATGCTTTCTCTGTTAAATCACAATTTCCAGATCTCTATGGAGTTACTCTATACTACCAAGCACGGTTGAAATCAAAGTGGAATAAAACTTGTGCATCCCAGAGAGAAGGTGGTAAAGTTCCCCCTCATCCGACTCTCTCTCATTAACCATCGAACATGGTTCATACTTTCCAAAGTTGATTACCATGATAAGTGCATATTTGAGTAGACCCATTTCTTTGTAGAACCTAGTGGCAAGAGCAATCCTAATTTCATTCCATCCTACAAGATTATTCTTTTGGACCACCCACCAAATCTAGTTCATTGTTGTCCCATGTAGTGTATATGCTAGCATATTTCTTCTTTCCATCAGGTCATCCACTTTTTCTTCCATGGTGCATTAGGAATACCATAGGATCTCCTTCTCTCGGTGTAACAAGGTACCCATTACCTATTCTCCTATACCCTCACGTGGTTTTGTCCCTTAGAAATATGCTAATTTCTTGCACTTACCAACTCATAAGTGTTATTTTTTATCACAAGCCACTTTACTCCTATCGTTAATAGATTTTCTTTGTGCCCTTTGAAAAATTCCTTTTTACATGGCTCAAGAACCTCTGGATCTTAGATGGAATTACATAAATCCTATTCAAATCTTCTTCACTCAAGGGTTCAACATAGGGCCCTTTTCCATTTCTTAAAGGGATAATAACTCTTTCCTCCTTGTTTTCAAACTGATATAACCCTTTGGGAACCAAAGATCAACATTATTTGTGCACCAAGGATTCCCCAATCTAGTTTCAAGCTCTCCGCATCAACTCTCCTCATTTACACTTAGCTCTTTTCAAATTCCTCAAAATCTCCTAGTGAACTTGGCTCCTTATATATGGTAATGGATGCATCTTTTAAAACTTTGATGGGAGTGGCCTTAGTCATGAATTATTAGAGGATGGTTAATGGAGGTCTCCCCTTTATACCCATGCATCTAAGGTAAGAACATTGATTTTTGTTCCTTATGTCAATATATTACTCAATAGCCACCATCCACAATAACCTTCAAAGTTATTTCCTTGTCTAATCTAGGCTATGAGGGACTTTCATGTAGGATCTACCATCTGTCTCGAGTACCTCACGCGGAGTGTTTCCTTTTAACCAATTCCCCAATTTACCTGCAATGATATTTCTTCTTCATTCACTTCTCCACCTATGGTCCTCATTTCGAAAAGCACTTTTTTACTCCATCTTCCGATTCTCCTTTAACTATGTATTTCACCCGAGATTCTTTTACCTCCATGGTTTCCTTAAACCTCCTTCATGGGTAGGATCCTATACCATGCATGTATAACCTCCTCCTTAATGATGACTCTAGATGTTCGCTGCTGTAATGCTTCTTTGGTGCCGTGCTTCTCAACAGGGTCATGATCTTTACCTGCAATGCCTCAGATTTTACTTCCAACTTGGGCATCCACTAATTTTCCACATGCGTTGTATCCTAACCATCCCTACACCTTTGTTTTCCTATTTATGCTACTTACTAAGATGCTCATACAAGTTCGGGCACTCCTCATAACTATGATTCTTTCCATAGAAATAACATGTAATATTCTAAGGACATTCACACTGTAGTGGTCAAGAGATCTACATGTATAACATGTTCCGCGAGGGAACTCACCTCTTCTTCCACCATGGCCTCGTCCTCTGAATCCACCACGGTATCCTCGACCTTTTCATGACCACCTTCAAATTCCCTTCATTCCGATCATAGCGCGCCTGATTTTGTTCCCGATCCTAATGCTCATTATTTCCTTTAGAGTTATCTGAAACTCCCATATGTCATACACCAATATCTATAGCATCCTGGATCTCACCAATCAGGTGGCAGATCTTCTATGTCATGAGTCATGGACCTACAGATTTTAGTAACAAGAGACGTTCTTCCTTATCATGCATGTTGTAATAATGGGTAACAGACTAGCATCATGGTTTAAATGGCATATCTCATAGTCCAACAATAATGAGCACACTTGATCTGTAGGGACAACTATCCTTTGTGTGACCTTCCACTTCACAATCTGTGCACCAAATCCCTATGCACATCTCATGTGCTGAATTTTCTGATAGCTTCTCTAACTGCTTTACCATAGCTGCGATTTATGCTTCTAAAAATGGGCTCACCCCAATGTCTATACTTCCAAATACCTCAAAGTGCATACAAAAGCTACTTTGATTGCTTCACATGGATCAGTGTATGTCTTATGTGATGTGATAACGCCCTCTAAAAGGTGTTATTAGGCCTCCAACGAACCATTATGTATGTTGTCTTGCATGAATATCATAAGAAAGCTTGGATAACAGTGTTTTGAAATGGGAATCATATCTCTCTGACACTCTCAGTAGTTCCTTTCTTAATATCCTTAAGCACACTTATACTCTTCTGCTCAAACTCAGGGATGTGAAACTCTTTAAGGAAAGCATATTTTAAAGGCTACATAGTCTACGCAAGTCTGATCAGGGTCAAAAATTTTGTACCAACTATGTGTGCACCCTTATAACATAGTAGAAAATTGACTTTCCCTACGCTCAAAAGCCATGATTCCTTTTGTGCGCCATAGTATTTCACACATGTGTACGTGTTCAACAACATCTTCTATGCCCCTATACTCTGGAGATGAAGAGACATCTCCATGTAAATATTATGGGGTTGGTGCGGACCTTTCCCACCTAATCCAGAACCTCTTGTGTTTCCTCTGCCTCTAGAACCACCAGATCCACTAGAACTAGAGCCACCTATACCTCTTTATCCCGAACCTATAACTATAGTCAAACTAAAAGATGTACTTCCTTGTGTCCCAATAGTAGTATTGAACTACACCCCGACATTCTGTGAAGTGTTACTACTCCCGAAGATAGTCCAAAAATCTGTGCACTTATTCTGTGTGGATGATACACCTAAAAAGGTACTCCCATATAAAAACAAATCCATTTGTGCTGCCATCATTATGATTTTTATATGACTCACTCTTTCTCTCCCACTACCTAAATTAGCTTGTTGACTATTTTTTGTACTAGATACTAGAAAATCAAGTGCAAGGGAAAGGTTGCCAAGTGGATTTAGATGCACACTTGTGAACTAGGTCATCTTTACTGGTGTGATTCTACGTGAGGCTGAGGAGGGTTCTCTATCATGCTTTCCCAAATGGGGAGTTCTGATGCTCGGGTTCCACATCTTCTGCATGAACTTCAACCCTTCCAAACTATCTCTCTCCACAATGCCATTCGCTCTGCAACACCCATTTACTTCTCTATCTCCCTCTCGCACGCCTCATTATACTTAAGCCACCTTTCCTCTCTTTACCTTTCTGTCGCTAGATCTGCCATCTTTCACCAAACCTCCTCCCCGTGCGTGGTGGGGTTTAGTTCGCCATCGGTTTGTTCTCCAAATTCAGGGTTACATCATAATTTTGATTGCACAATGGAATGCCTTTAGTAAGTTCCCTTGGATATCGTAAAAATTGGAATTCAGCTACCTCTGGGCATGAATAAGTGGAAATTGAGTACTCCAAGATATAGTTGTTCAAAACACCATGGAACCATGTATCCAGAAACTGAGTCCAAATTAGATCAACATCATAAAGGGTCTAAAATTCTTCATGCATCCAGACAAGTGTGTGATACCTCCAATTTTGTTTAGACATATAAGCAACTAGCCACTCATATAGTTCTATTAGAAAGATAATGAAGAAGCTCTCGTATAAATAGTCATACAAATTTTGCTCCACCCATGTGTGTGCGTCAAACTTAGATCTAGTGTTGAACCTCTGTGCATATTCTTCTTCTAGGTCATGTATCCACCCTCAACACTTGCTAGGGTCAACGGTATATGTCTTTCATCATGAACCATCCTGAAAAAACTGAAAAAGAGGTCTCGGCAAATGGAACCAATGATGTAGTCTAGAATTTACCAATAAAAGCCCAGGCATTGGCACATCACTCAACCTAGACTGAGCACTCACCCAAAGCACGTAAAGGTACCAGGCCCTCTTTAGGGTTGATGTTAGATGTTAGCATGATGAAGACTTAAAGCATTCAGATCCATAACTAATATATCATTCTATAGTGCATGTTCAGATCTAGATCTAGAGAATAACAAACTTAAATGATAACCATGATGAAATCAAGCATGCAAGAACCAATTATACTTATGATTTGATACTATGTTCATCAATACACTCCATTATATTAAACATGATAAATACACAAAAGCTTATTACAATAGATAATACCATAGTTTATGTGTGCATCGATTTGGTAGCATAACCTCATAATAACTCAGTTCTTACATATTATTCTATGCTACACAATTCACTACATATTTATAAGGGTGGGGACTTTCCCTTCACCACTTATCTATTCCCAAAATAGGTCACATGTTATTATTAGCCACGTGCCATTACAATAATAGCCACACATGCAAGTGCGCTAATAATAGACTTCTTCTAGTTAATTACGTAGTAAATCTATTCTCAACATGTATCCATGCAAAGTGCTTCATAGCCAATCCTCCAAAAATAGCCAATGCATGTCACAAATTTTTAACCATTTTGTGTGTTCGGCATGCTATCTCCAAAAATAGCTCATCATGTGAAAATGGCTAAGTCCCAAATCTTGTCTCTTCAATCGGCATGTGATGATTCTTCCCGATCCTCCCGCTTTTGAATGCGCTCTTCTCTTCATGTGAACCTTCTGTATGTTTTTGCTAAGTGCCATATTTTGACTGACCAACATTACCCCACACTAATTGCATTTCCGCCCAGAAATGGTTGTCTCCAAAATGAATCAAAGAATATGAATAGAAGAATAGAAATAATTTTTATGAATAAAATAATGAATTTTCCCTGTAGCATCTTCTGCTTCAACCAAAAGAATCAATTCTGGATATTCTTCTTTTATTTCCACCTCTAAAGTTTTAACAATCATTGAATGTGGCCTCTTCCTTTTTGGGATATCTCTGTAATTAACTCTAGCTCTCATCTTGTGCAATTTCTCCTTTCTCATTCTACAAGACCAAAACAATGTTGGACATTGTAGTCATTCTTCCTCTAATAAGTCCATCTTTTTGCGATGAGTTTCCCAAGCTCATCTAGCCTTTCCTTGTGTGTTTCTTATGTTGTTGTAAGGGCCTCACACTTTTGCTTGAAAAGCGCTAATCATTCTGCGTGGCCCAAGGTCTCATCCTTCATTACTTTTAGGACTTCATTGTCCTTTATAATGGTCCTGGTTCTTATAATGGCTTTTGGACTATAAAATATTCAACGCTTGATCTGCTTTCTTTAGCTCCTCCTACAAGATTTGGAGCAATCCCTCATATGATGTATATTTCTCATCACCAATAGCCTTTTCCCTCTCTCGCTTCTTATGCTGATCTTTTGGTGTTGGCATGCGCGAGGTTCATCTTCAAGCACCAAGTCCACCAAGGTTTGTACATAATGCATTGTCAAAGGAAATTTTTGGGTACCTTAGGCTCTAAGTGTGGCTTTGATTTTATGATATTATCCCGATTTCCTCTACCATGCTGATGAAAATAGTGTTCTTCTTCTATGATAAGTCTTTTTCTTACTTTATGGCACATATTTCTACATCCTTATTTTTAGTTCTTCTCTTAGCATTTCAAATTATATAACCTTATCATATTTCATCATGTCACCTCTTCCAGACTTTCACTGAAAAAGAATTACTCACTTGTTCATCTTACATAATAGTAGGCTTTATATTTGTCATGTAGCTTGGCTTGAGGTGTCTTCTTGACCCTTTTGATTCACATGACTCTTCACATACATCAAATTCTAGGTTATCCATGTGTGTGTACATAACCATGAAAGTTGCTTCTTTATATGCATGGTTTCCATATCTTCATCCATCAGCTCCCACCCATACAACTCCTTTTGTGTCATTGTTCTTTGAAAATGGGCATGGACAATTTTACCTGTGTCCTCAGCATAGCCCATGACCAGTGCAACATATTCTCCACTTGTTCTTTTTTCAATCTTGGCCCCTTAAGAACTTGAGCTTCAATATTTGGAGCTTGTTCTATATACCCTGAGTAGTCTCTTGCATTATCTCATCCTATCTCCTTTTCTCCTTCTTCTCCATCCTTCATTTCTTCATCCTTTGGCTCTTCCATGTTCTTTGGAGGTGTAGGAGATTTGGGCACACTCTCCTCAGACTCTTCCACCTCTACATCTAGCTTCAACTTTCTCCTTCTCTTCTCATTTGTCTCCTTCTGTGGAGAGATTTAAGGTGATCTACACACTGATTGTGGAGTAGCACCTTGGGTCCTGGTTCTCCTAAACACCCTTTTGAAATGAATTCTCTTTGGACTACATCCAAGTCCTCATCATCTCCCTCTTGTGGCTAGGGTGGGGTAGTCACACTCAATTTCTACCCTATCTGTAGGTTTCCTCCTACCTCTGTGCTCCAAACCACCACTATCTTCATGCTCCTCTTCTTCATCATCTACTTCTATTGTCTCTATGGGCTTAGGTGTTGGAACATTTTCCATTGTATGCTTACCTTTTGGTGGCCTTGGGAGCATGAACTCATTCTCCACATACTTATTTTCTCCAGCTTGGGCTTGAGTTGAAGGTACACAATCGATGTTCTCAACGTCCTCTAAAAGCCAAACTTATTAGGATTCATGTTATAATATTTGAGATAAGCCTCTCAATGTAGGCAGTTCATCCGTCGGATATACGATATGTCTTTCTCGAGTGTATGGTAGTCACAATCTACCTTATCTGCATTGAAGCTTAGGTGGTGCACATATGAAAAAAACGGTGAACTAATGCTTGGAAATATCATGCTATGAAGGCATATGGTAATTTGCACCATGGGCTCCAATCACCCTTCATCATAAATCACGCGATGAAAAAGTGTTGGTATATAAAACTATTGCCTTCCCACTACCAAAGAAACTCCTTGGGTATGCGCATTCTTCTTCAAAAGTTGCGTGGATCCTATCATACCACATCTCTTCCCTCTATTTAAATGGTCCACTCATTAATCCTTCACACAAGTAAGTATTTATTAAATCTTTTCACTAGAGATTTGTGTTCATGGGGTACTCCCAAATCTTCTCCTTTGGCCCATCGGGCACTCCAATCTCCATAAACACCAAAGACAATAAAATATTTCCAAAACTAATTTTCTGTCACGTATGCACTTCTTCAATGATTGTCTTTTCTATGTGATCCATGATATTGTAGATCACTCCTTGAGACATCTTCCTTGCAACATGTAGCCACATTGTATTTACCTGCGACCACCTTTCTTGGTCATTCAACTTTGTTACAAGATGTGCAGTTTCCTGCACTACTGGGTACTTCTTCAATTTGTCGATTTCGATGTCCATGCCGTGTATGGACCATTGGTATACCCTATCTCCTTCTTTGTCTCCAAGATTATTTTTTATTAAATTCACTCTCCAGATCTACTCTTGAGGCCCTTAGTCCTATCACTATTGAAATCAAGGAAGTTGTGATTCTAACCCTCTATGGTAGAAAAGTAGAAGAAGTCCTCATGGATTCTACTCATCAACCATCGATAAAATGGTTCATACTTTCCAAAGTATGGCAGCTCGTACAACTAGTAGACTCTAATATACTTTAGTAGCTTCTCACCAGTTTCATCATCGTACACTGAGCATATCTTCTGTTGTGTACTTTTTCATTTTTTTATCTCAACAACACATCTAGTTCCTTCTTATTATCTAATGTATGATGGTTGTAATCATTGATTTTACATTTATGGATGTGGGAATCCCATTCTTGTCCCACAATCATGCCCTCTGGATACTACATTTCTAATAAATTACTCTCGGGAGAAATTTCTTCTTCCACTTCAACCTTCTTCTTCCCTTTTACTCCTATTATGGGTGCTTTCTTTGGTGCCATTTGAAAAATATCTCTTTTCTACCCTTTGTAATCAAGAAAGTTGAAACCCTAGTTCAAATCTCCATGCCCTAGTGGAAATCGCGTGCCCTAGCTCTTTTGTAATGTGTCTTCTTCACTCAAACCCTTCACCTATGGGAATGTAAGCTTCTCTTGCACACAAACTTCTCTCCACATTTGGTTTCACACTCTTCCACACCTCAACACAATTTACTAGGCTCATTTGTACTTAGCTCTTTTCAAATTCTCTCAATTACAATGGTAAAAATGAACTCACATCCCATCCTTATATATATTTTCAAAAAGTTAGTGCATTTATTTCTCCTTCACCTACCAACAATCCTCTCATTAATTGACCATTTTTGTTCTTTCCGCATGGTACATCTTCACGCCCAAGCTATAACCTTCTAGTGCCTTCCTACCTTCTAGCCACAAAATTCTCTTTAGCACATTTCTCCATGCACCCGAGTACCTCACCACTTGCACCTTCCTTGGTAGTTCTCATGGCCTCTACTTACCTCATTATACTTGTTTCTTCATTCATCTCCACCTATGGTCATCTTATCTATAAGTAATCTATTTTCTAACAATTCTCCAAATTTGAATAGTCTCTTATCTATAAGCAGTTTGTTCCTTTCATGTGTACTTATTTTCAATAGTCCTTTACCTGGATATCAATATCCACCCCACACTAAGGGTATGTGCAGTCCTCACATAAAAATTCTTCAAATAGTAATTACATTTTGGTTCCACGCTTACTACACAAAAATTCAACTAAATAAAAATCATATTACGAAGAAGATAATACATTAAGGAAATACATAATTGAAAACCTAATCTAAATGAAACACTGCCTTATTACAAACACCAATAAGACTTATTTATAGTAGGGCTTCAGCCTACTCCCATTTAAGTATCCGGGTAACCATATTCCATCAAGTGCCTCTAATTATAAAGTGTCATGTTTTGAGTATGTGAGTGATAACATATGGCCCCAACCAATGTACTTTGAGTTTTCTTGGATGGCACAAAAACTTAGAATCATAAAGGAGCACCATCTGTCCAATTGTGAACTTTTTATCCTTGATGTTCCTATCATGCCATGCTTTTTTCCTAGCCTTTTCTTGTTTTTGACTCCAACGTGCTATTGCTCTTCGTCACTCATCCAGCTTGATTAACTTTTCAATCCATTCTTCTAATGTTTTCTCATCAGCTAGACCTCCAGCATGCACAATACACAAAGATGGTAACATGAATTCCATAGGAAGAACTGCTTTTGCTCCAAACACTAACTAAAATGGTGTGGCTTTTTTCAACCTTTTATATGTTGTTCGATATGCCCAAAATTATTGCAGATACTTTATCATCCCAATCCTTTCTTCCAACATCACAGATTTTTTCAATGTCTGGCTCAAAATTTTATTGAAAACCTCAGCAGTCCCATTTTCCTGAGGATGATATGGTGTAGTCTTATGGTGTGCAATCATGAATTCATCCAATAAAATTATAATTGTCTCATTCAAAAAGTGTGTTCCTCTATCACTGGTCAAACTTAAAGGACATCCATACCTTGTAATAATATTTTCCCATAGAAACATAGTTTGTTGTAGATGTTATACAATCCTTTGTAGGGCTTTAGGATCTTCCCACCTTGTCAAATAATCTATGCAAGTTATGATATAATGATCCAGTCCTACGTGCGGCTGGTGAAATAGGACCCACAAAATCTATAGCCCATTTCTCAAATGGTTTTACACTATTAATAGGTCTTAGAGGCATTTCATCTCATTGACCTAGTTTCCCAAGACGTTGACATTGATCACAAACCTTACAATATTTATACACTCCCACCATATTCCAGTGAGTAGAATCTTGTGTATAGTGGCGTCACCTGCATAGTGGCCACCTGCAATACCACCATGAGCTTCCTCCATGATATATGTGTGCTTCATGTTCTAGTACATAATGGCGTAATACTTCATCCCGACCTAATTTGTACAAGTCATCGCTAATCAACATATAGGGTGTCACGC
Source organism: Taxus wallichiana var. yunnanensis (assembly GCA_018340775.1). Lineage (NCBI taxonomy): Eukaryota > Viridiplantae > Streptophyta > Pinopsida > Cupressales > Taxaceae > Taxus > Taxus wallichiana. Next base: position 105,924,029 of record CM031238.1, read on the forward strand.
ATATAGCAAGTTGTTTCTTCTCTAAGGATTTCATTCCTTTTGGTGCCATGATTTTTCATAAAAAGACAACAATGTCCTCTAATTCTGATGGCGCTCATTGTAACCTATATAACTGTGCATCTGGCATGGTATCCTCAATTGTTTGTGCTTCTTCTCTTGACTGTATTCTGGATAAATGGTCTGGTCCAGAATTACTTTTCCCTGGTTTTACCACAACTGTGAAATCAAATTATTGAAATAAGAGTACCCATCTATATATGTACACGTAGCAATTTGTTCCTTTCATGTGTACTTAGTTTCAATAGTCCTATACCTAGATATCAATATCCACCCCACGCTAAGGGTATGTGCGGTTATTGTTAGAAATATCATAGTGCTCTCATTATTATATATTTTAATATTATTAATATGAGTTATATTATAACTCATTATTAATAATATAGGTTTGTTATATTGTTTCAACAATATATTTTTGTTATACCCGTAATGATATTAACGGGTTGTTTTGTTGTGTGACTTCCTGGTTTGTAGGAGGTCAGTTTTCTATTTCCATGGCTATTTATTAGCCTCAGTATTATTTGTAATTAATGCTGAATACAATATCGTATTATTATTTCTGTAAACAATATTGTTGTTTCAATATTTGGTATCGACCAAGTTCTGATCTTAGTGCAATATATTGTTTTGAAAACACCAGGAGGCATTGCATGATTTATGGCCGCCTCTATTAATGAGTTGTCTAAGAAATATATTCTATAATAATATATTGCGAAGCTCTAACTCATTTGTAGCAGATATTTTGTGTGTGATAGTTAGATTGTGTCTTTTCTTTGCAGATAAAAGATTTGGGACATCACCGATATTCTGCAAGAATTAAATCTCTACGTGCATAAATTATCAACAGAATTTTTGGGCATGTATATAATGTGAGGGAGGCTCTGAGCTTTGCTTAACGGCATCAAAGTGCAAATCAGTGTGCTATATTCATTGGAGATCCTTGATTTCATCCTTATTTCTAGCAACAACCTACAACATTGTATTGGAATTTGCCTTTTCCGTATTCAGATTTGAATCTATGTGGAGGAAGATCGATTGATCATAGATAGAACGAAAAGTCAGCAATTACATGTCAAAATTGTCGGCAAGTGCATGGGCTCATAAAGACATTGATCTGGATTTTGCATATTTCATGTTCTTTGTATGTGTTTAGCGTTTCTCGGTGTGGCTGTATAAATCTGTGGACTTCATTGTAAGTGTTACTTCTCACCGGCCTTATTACTGAGAACGTCCTGGTATCCTTAGCTGGAGCTTGGGAGGTGATTCACTGATTATCCTGGTGGGTCTATGAATACAACTAAACTTGCATGCTATTTCCTTAGACGGTGTAAAATATGGAGTGGCCACATCGTGTCGAACCTGTTACATAGAGCCGTCCAATATCCATGCGTAGATCTGTAAAGTTTGATCTTGGAGCCATAAAAATGCTATTCACAGTTATTTGTGCATGCAACAGCCACGTGGGATCAAATTTATGTTAGTCATTTAAAAGCGTCATTTTAATAGTCATTAGTTTTATTGGTGGGTCGATGTTTTTGGTTTTAAATGTCACTCTTATATAGTTTCGTGGTATTGATTATTTTTGCAGAGACGAAGCTCTCAATAGTTATTGAGAATGTTTAGCTTAAGTCTTGTCTTTCGAAAAAATAAATAAATAAATAAAATCATGTCATCATCAAATGGTCTATGTGAGTATGCATTAAAATGTAGAGTCATATTGAGTCAATACCAATTTAGTTATCATATCATGTCATTGTTAAGTCTATGTCAAATTTTATTAAGTCCTCAAAGTGTCTAGTGTAAAGTCTCATTTATATCTTAAATTTGTGTTATCATCTTAGTCAAAGTCCATTTTGTTGAGAGTTAAAAAATAAGTTAGTATCAATTCTAGTTTAGTAGTATCATATGTCTATATTGCTTAGATGTGTTATTCATCAAGATTATTCAGTGTGAAAATTTTGCGAGTTGTCAAATTTTGTAAAAATAAAAAAAATTGCCTTACGGATACACATTTTTGGTTGAATCTGATGTCCGATTGAGGTATGTAAAATTGTGCTCGATGATCACATCTACTTGAGTTAGCAACATAGTACTGGAGGATGGAGGCAACAGAGGTTGGAGGTCGATTAATGACCTCTTGTCAGTCACCAATGATGAGGCCACTTAAGTTGTGGTGATAGATTGTTAGAGTGTGTTTTACTTTCCATTGTGGTGTGTATTTTAGAGTTCTTGTTTATAGTGTGATGGTTTGCTGAATAAACCCCTTTCTAGAATTTTGGGGAAGATTCATGTTTTCAGAAGACTCACTTTTGGGGAGCAGGAGAATATTTTGAGGTAGAATCAAGGGATGATTGTCTAGTTAGTGCCAAGCTTGTGGATCTTGGAGATCTAGAATTCAAGTGCCCAGGAGGAAGGGAAAGTCCCACAGGAACCCAAGGAGCTAGGGAGAATTACTGCATAATTTGGCTCAACACTACGCCTTTACGAGGGTAAAGAGATAATCTATGGAGTTTGTACCTAGTCTAAGTAGTGCTTTCAGGAGGTGGTTCAACTTCTTCAAAATATGGTTTTCTCGTGTTCACATTAAGGGGGTGAAGATTAGCGATTTATAATGTTCACACTAAGGGGGTGAATGTTAGGAAAATAATTTCGTATTCACATTATTAATTATAGTTGTAAAAAGAATAATTATACTAGTATTTATTCATTAATTTTTGGTCGTATATATTATTATAAACAACAATATATACACATATAATTTGTTATTTTTTAGAGGATGTTAATATGACTTCCTATTTAATAGGAAGTTGGTTTGCTCTATTGTTTTGGCTATATAATAGCCATTGTATTCACATGATGAGTATACAAAGAATACATAAAATACAAAAATGTTTATTTGTTTTTTTATGTGAAAATATGCTCCTACCTTATTATAGACATAACTACGTGATTGCAATGGAACAAAATATTCTAGCAAGGATGGAAGACACCAAAGAATTTACCTGTAAATGTACATATACCTTCCAGCTCCTATCAACAATATGTTCTATAACATCAACCAATCCATTCAATGCATAATGTGTGATCATAGATATCTACAATTTGTCTAGTGTACTCACTTTCGATGTAATAATAGACCCGCTTACAGTTGTTGGATACCGTTTGTTAAATTGTGTAATTATTGTGCTCTTAAATATTGCTTCTTCAAAAATGTTAAGAGAGACGACAAAAATTACATGTAAAATGTAACATTCTCAATTTTAATACTTTAGGACAAGGAATTATTATTATTATTATTTTTATTAATGTTCTCTTGTTCTAAATACATAATTTAGAACACACATATCATAACATTCATTCTTATAACAGATAACCATATGCAGCTATAATGACTCGGTGTACCACCGATCTATTCATTCCATGACTCGGTGAACTACCAATCTATTCATGCGTAACTTTGAGATTGAAGTTTTCAACTGAACACTTCATTTTCGTGGTTCTCTTCCCTATTTCGGGTTCTGAGTGATCTGTCCAAGGAACCTATCTGAATAATTGTTACCACTATTCATCGGCATCACGATCCTTAGACTAGGTGACATAGGAAAACGCAATCAACATCTTGCGATACTTTGGCCAAAGATTTAAAACATACTGTTCGTATTACTTATTCCTTGACGGCATACTCGTCAATCTGGAATACGTCCTTCACCCCACTCTAATGTTATATAGAACGTCTTATACTGACCTCTGTCAGTCCCCTTGTCCCAAGTTTTTCCTGGATTGGATTAATATCATAATTCACGTTATAAAGATGCTCTTGAAGACTAGGGGTAAGTTGACATCTTCGGGTCCACCGATGTTAACCTTGTGTGTCAAGGTACCACGAGTCTCTAAGGGCTGCCTCATAACCAGCCTATGGTCCTAACCAATCTGGAGGGAAATCTTGATCGAGTCTCAGGTGTGTAAATCTTAACAATCGATGCGGAAGGGTGTTGCCATATGTCATATGCATTGTTGTATCCTTAAGAAGATCCTAATCTTCTCAAAGGTACAACTTTGCAGCCTTGCCATGTGTCAACATCCTACGAACAAATCGGAAAGATGTACATACCTCCAATAATTTAATTATTTCAAGTTATATTTGAATTACAGTCCACCTTATTAGGTAGCCTTCCTAACTCGGAGTTCAACACTCTTTGAGTTACCTTTTGTAATTAGGTTCAGTTTCACAAAAGGGTTTTTAATTAGATTTAAGTTTGTTTCTAGGTTGCTGGTTGGTATCTAACAACCTTGTATCCACAAAATAGGACAATAACCATTTAAGTTTTCCCCATTAGGAAAATAACTAATCCAGCAAGCGTATGTAACAACCTTATAGACTGAAACATATCAGACTTAATACCATTAAGTCATTGTGGTTTATAACCATCTATATATTGCTTTTGAATTAGTGCATTATGAGAGGTCAAAATTTTCTTCCAGTTATAGTTACATTTTAGGGCATAGTTCACTCTCAACATTCCCTAAAAATGCAGTGGTCTTATTTACAATTTTAACCACAATCATAAGATATAAGAATTACTAACCAGAAATATGTAGTATTCAGCCATATAATTAGCTAAGGCTTACTTAGGGAATCCATCTGGACTCCATTGCATAGAACAATAAGAATGCACACTCATTCATATAGGTATTAAGAAGGTCAATCCAACAAATAAGTAACACAATCCACATAAGTAATATCTCTCCATTTCATTCATTTCCAAATCTATACAATTACAATTTATGCACTTCGGCATACTTAAGACAATAGCCTTCAACAAAAGAAGTAACTTTCTTCCATAATAAAATTTGGAAAACAAGTCGGAATTCTTCATAAGAACCAGATTAAAACAGTCATTGCATCATATCAGATTTTGTCTGCCTTTACCACTTATGATGACCATCTGCAAAAATTGCTAGCACGGGTCAGTTCAGTGAACTGAGCATGATAAGCACTAATCCTTAAAACAATTACATTCCACTAATTATTTTCATTAAACAATCCTGTTTAAATGACATCGATTCCATCAAATCCCAAATCATGATTCACACTAGTTTTCTTTCTATCCATTATAATACGACTCTATATCATAACTCAAGTTACAAAGCATACAATTCAACTTTAATCTATTTTGGATGATTCATCTTATACAATAAAATAAGAAGGAACAATCTGAATCTTAAGTACCTAACCATCCGAAAACTGAGAACAGTAGAAAAACATGTTTTTAATCAACTCCTAATTAAAAACTTAACCATTCTAAAGTATACATCCTACAGGTTCATATACAAGTAATTTGTGCAAAGGAACGGATTACTCAGAATTTGCAAGTCCTCCTAACAAACTGCCCATAACCTTATTATACTAATTATCAGTCAACGACAGGTAAGCAAGCATTAGCTACTGGATTACTTTTTTGCAAGAAGATAACATCTGAGTTCTCAATAAGACCTAACACAACTACAAAATGAAAGGAGTCTTCCAAGATAAGATCTCACCACTTACTATTTCTCTACACTTAACTTTTAACTAAATTCTGTCATCCCATAACCCTACTGTAGAGTTCCTTATAGGATTCTAAAGAAGAGAACACTATTATTCCAAAGGAGAGTATAAACACTTTCATATTTTGAAACCCTTTAACAATTTTCCCTTCTCAACTTAGAGGAAGAAAATAGAGAAGATTAAACTCTATCAGTAATCAAGTTCGAACTAAATTAACTTCCAAAAAGTAATATACATCTCAAGTTCCATCAAGGAAGGAAAAGATGAGTAATCCAAACATCTAAGTTTAACCAATAACTCAGGTCAGGTAGAGCCACCTTCAGATTTTGCCAATGGATCCCTACGGTTTTACGACTATACATTAAACAACAATAATAACTTTTTCTTTACATAAAACGTTATAAACTCGTAAAAACTCATACCACAACCCTGATCTAAGACAACAATCTACATCTCATCCACCACTCGAACCAATTGAGTTTAAGGTCAAAATAGGGTAACTTCCCATTACCATCCTTTTCCAATGGATCGAAACTGAATCATTCCAATCGTTGCACTATTAGGTTGCTATACAATTTCAGGACACCAAACCAAAAATGCATGTACAAAATTAATAATTGAATTCTAAATACAGATTCAGCAATGCCCCAAAAGTCACCCTACTCATACCATAATAGTGATTAGTGCTTTATCTATTCAAACTAAATAGATCATTCAGTTGCATATAGAACATTTCAACCCAAATTTCAATTTCAAAAGGGGATGCATTAGCTGAACGTAGATAAACTTATCAACATTGAAGTCATTTTTTTCTTCCAAAGTAGAATTTCCGACATTGTGTAATGCGGCCCAAAGAAATAGATTTCACAATCACCTCTAGGTAAAATAAAACACAATCTTATCTCAACCACACATTAAACATAATTTCTATTAAGGAAGATCTAAGATTAATCACGAATTTTCCAGAAACACAGAGCTTATCCAAATACATTTCCTCCTGAACATAACCATGTTCCTAATACCCTTTTTAATCACAAAACAATAGTTAAACCATATTCTTCCATACTCATAGAACCTGTAATCATAAGAACATTCAACCCCTTCAAATAAAAAGTCTGAGCTTAAACTTCATACAACATTTCCAACTCATGCAACTAAACTAGTCAAGTTTCACTAAATATACTAACATTATAACCAAAAATTAACTACCTATTTCCTTGAACATGGAACGGTAACAGCCAGAGTTCTTACGAAAAAGCAAACAATCAGTTGATCTAATCTTACACTGAAACAGTAAAGAATTACCATGGTGTTTTCAAACACGTAATCATTTAATATGCATCCTTCCATGGAGCTAGTTTTTAATCTAATACATCAGTCAGATAAAAAAAACTTACAACACCTCCAAATGGATAGCAAAACTCCATATTTGATTCACAGCAAGGGAACAAGAATAATGAAGCAGGTTTCATCCAGGATCCAAATTTTTATGTTCAACCCAGAACCCCAAATCAACATAAAACCCAAATCATTGTTACCAGCCAAGTCAAAATATGCATATATCATCATAAACATAGTTGTTCTAATGAAAACATTTAAAGGAAAGCAATATTTTAACAGTTAGGGCCTATCATGCCTGATAGTGTTGCTAAAAAGTTGAAGAAGACCTCTGGATGCACTCGCCCCTTCTCTTCTTCTTCCACGAAAGATTAAACAACAAAATATTGTTACCTCCATGCCTTATATATTCCCCACGACACAAAAGTAAATTTGAAACTTTCAAAATTGCCATGCAATGAAGAGTAGACGGCTGGTTCGAAAAACTAGTGCTCATGTAGAGCAAAAACGGAATGCATGAAAAACAAGACAACCAAGCAAAATTCCACTTGCATGCCTTCCCAAGCAATCTGCAAGCTCGAGACCCTATGAAAATTAATTGCATTAATTTTCATTCTCCCACCTATTTGTTCATCCTGTATAAAATTAAAACATTCCTTGGATCAATGCAACTGATCCAAGGTTGAGTCATAATGGTGGATAAATCCACAATCTTCCAGAAATCAGATTGTACTCATATGCGAAGGATGAAAGAAAAAGAGTCCAAGCATATTCCGGTTAAATCAAAGATCTTAAGAGCAGAAAAGACATAACCAAATCAAGCATGACTTCCTAAAACCAAAGGAACATATCCTCATATGGGAGAAATCACATATCAACACTTGAATGCTTAGGAGAAAGTAACAACAATTCAGGGTGTTACATGCTTCCCTCCTAAAAGATTCATCATCCCGATGATTACATCCTTTTATTTATCTTCTGGTCAATTAATTCTTTTACTCACTGAACAAATTAACTATTTCAAACTTGAATAGTTTCAGAAATCAGTATCATGTTACTATTTATTCAACCTGAATAAATGTTTGCCCCAAAACTGGCTTACTTAATGACATGTAAAAGATAAATTCATAAATTTTTTATTTTTTAAATTTTTTTAATATCAGTCAACAAATTCAGTTTTGTTAAAAAGAAAGGGAAAAGCAGTTTTCATCTCTTCTAGATTTTCCCAAGTTGCACTTTCTTCATTAAACTGGTCCCACTGGACCTTACATTGTTGTATTTCTCGATTCCTCAAATGTAATTGGCGAGTTTCCAGCACTCGAGTGGGTTTAACCATGATTATTCCTAGGTCTTGGACCTGTAAGGAATTCCAATTTAACACATGTGACAAATATGAAACATATTTCTTAAGTAAAGAAATATGGAAAACATCATGCATTCATGACAAAGCAGGTGGTAATGCTAATCGGTAAGCTACGGGATTGATTACTTCGACAATTTTGAAAGGTCCCACAAAACGAGGTGATAACTTGGTAGCCTTGCCAAAAGTTATAGAACTCTTTCTTGGTTTAACATGAAGAAAAACCTTTTCACCAAGTTCAAATTTTTGGTCAACCCGCCTTAAGTCAGCATAACTCTTCTGCCTATCTGTCTGCTTCCTTCAATCATTCACAAATCATTTTAACTTGCTGTTCCATTTCAGTAAGGATTTCAGGCCCAATTACCTCTCTATCCTCAATGCTATCCCAACTAACAGGGGTTCTGCATTTTCTTCCATAAAGTGCCTCGAAAGGTGCCATCTTAAGAGAAGAGTGATATGTATTGTTGTATGCAAATTCAACTAATGGGAGATACTCTTCCCATTTATACTTTGTTGATCCATGCAATACATTTGTAACATATCTTCTAACACTGATTTACTCTCTCAGTTTGTCCATCCGTTTCCGGATGATACGTAGAACTGAAGTTTAGTTTAGTTCCAAGAGTTACATTAAGCGTTTGCCAAAATATTGATGTCATTCTAGGATCCCTGTCAGATATTATTAATTCTGGTACTCCATGTAATCTAAAAATTTCATGCAAAAATATTTTAGCTAACACTAGGAGAATCATCCTTTAGATTTCCAATGATAAAATGAGCTACTTTCGTTAGTTTATCAACAACTACCAAAATAACATCATGCTTATTTCTCGACATAGGCAGCCCTTGTACAAAGTCCATGCTTATTACTTACCATTTATACTACGGTATGCTATGGGGATATAATAAACCAGCTGGGTGCATATGTTCTGCCTTCACCACCGACATTCAAGACAATGAGTCACAAAATTAACAACATCCTTTTTCATTCCTTTCTAGAAATATTGTTGTTTTAGATCGACAAGCATTTTAGTAATACCCGTGCCCTGAAAAGGGTGAACTATGAAATTCAACTAACAATTTCTTTCTCAAATCATTAAGCAAAGGTACGTATACTCTGTTTTCATAACATAAGATTCCTTCATTATCAAAATGAAAACCTTTATACCTTTCATCTTTTGGATCTGCAGCAAGCACTGCTTTCACTTGCTGAAAGTATATATCAGATTCCAATGCACTTTTCACTTTATCTTTAAACTGAGTTCTTAATATTATAAGAGTAGAAATGTGCTTCCTACGACTTAGAGCATCTGCTACTCTATTCTCTTTTACTTTGATGTAATTAATATCAAAATCATATTGAGATAAAAACTCTAACCACCTTCGTTGTCTTGCATTTAGATTAGGTTGAGTGAAAATATATTTCAGCCCTAGATGATTAGTTTTCAACTCAAAAGGTTTACCAAGTAAATAATGCCTCCAAACTTGAAGTGCATGTACTATGGAAGCAAGCTCTAAATCATGTGGGGCATAATTCAACTCATGTAACTTAAGTTTTCTACTTTCATATGCTATGACATGATCATTTTGTAACAAAACACCTCCAAGGCCTTCCCCGGATGCATCCGTTACAACAGTAAAGCCTCCATTAGGGTCAGGTACAGTTAAAATAGGTGCAAAGTCAATGAATTTTTAAAATTTTAAAAGCAGATTCACACTTATCATCCCAAGCAAATTTCTTATCCTTTTTCTGCAATGAAGTTATCGGTGCAACCACTTTAGAAAAATCTTTAACAAATTTTCTATAATAACCAGCAAGGCCCATGAAGCTTCTTACTTCATGTACATTCTTTGGTGCAGGCCACTTGGTTATTGCCACTATTTTAGAAGGATCTACAATGATTCCTTCTTTACTTATAACATGACCTAAATAATGAACTTCGGTATCAAAGAAAGAACATTTGGATAACTTACCGTATAACCTTCTTTTTCTCAAAATTTCCAAGACTACTTTCAAATGCTCATTATGCTCCACTACACTTTTAGAATATATGAGAATATCGTCCAAGAATACACGCAAAAACTTGTCCAAATATTCTTGAAATATATTATTCATTAAGTTCATAAAAGTTTGTGGGTGCATTAGTTAATCCAAAGGGTAAAACCGTGAATTCATAATGTCCGTACCTTGTCCGAAAAGTTGTTTTATGAATATCTTCTTCTTTAATTCTTAATTGATGATACCCGATCGAAGATCTATCTTGGGAATAAAACAATTCTCCGCACATCTGATCAAATAAATCATCTATTCTAGGAAGTGGGTATCTATTCTTGATTGTTGCCTTGTTTAACATCCGATAATCAATACACAATCTAAGTGTCCCGTCTTTCTTTTTCACAAATATCACTGGTGCTCCCCAAGGTGAAACACTTGGTCTAATCAAACCTTTAGACAAAAGTTCTTGCAATTGAGCCTTAAGCTTGACTAACTCTGTAGTAGTCATCCGATAAGGTGCTTTAGAAATAGGCTCTGTCCCTAGTTTGATTTCAATGGTGAAGTCAAATTCCCTTTTGGGTGGTAAACCTGGTAATTCTCTGGAAATACGTCCTTGAAACTCTAGAATAGTGGGTATCATTTCATGAAATCACCATCTTCTTTTGCAAATTTAGATATTTTTACTGCATATAAGGTACAACCTTTATTTTTGGCCTTTTTAAGTTGCATAGCTGACAATTTCCTAACTGAAATTTCTGTTTTACACCTTGAATCTCTGCTATTTTCTACAGATCATCTAAACATCTTATATATTTTTCAAAGTAGTCCACTTTTGCTTTATGCTCAGCTAACCAATTAACGCCGATGACAACGTCATAGGATCCCAAAGGTGCAACATAGAGATCAACTTCAGTGGAAAAGTTAGGTAAGTCAAGGATTTCCCCAAAAAGACACATACTAACTGTATGAACAGAGTTATTACCATACTGTATAGTCCATGATTTATCCATTTTTCCATCTTTTCTTTTAAGTTTCGAAGTGAGTTTACTAGAAATAAAACATTCAAGAGAGCTCTCTATATCAAAAAGAATAGTTACGGGTATGCCAAATAACATACCAGAAATTCTATAGGTGTTATTTACTTTTTAGCTTGCTTGTCTGCTCATCTTTGCAAAGATGTGTATCTTATGTCTTTCGATTACGATCATCTTTATTCAAAGGACATTGGTTTGCGTAGTGATCTTTTCCACAATTATAGCAGCCTCCTATAGGTCCCTTTTTAGGCTCAAAATTATTTCCAGCCTTAAAATTATCATGTTGGCCTCCATAGGACTTCTGCCCATTATTATAATTCTTGGCAAAATTATTCCTTACATTTCCAAAGAAGCTTGTTCATTTTTCGTTTTCTTATTATTATCAACTGAAAACTTATTTTTGTTACCAAAATTTTTCCATGGCCCCTTCTTGGGTGCAAGAGAAGCTGAAGAAGAGTTTGGAATTTTCTTCCACACTTCCTCTTTATGAGAAGAAATAGCTTTTAATTTCTGTTCCTGCCTTATGGATTTTTCAACAACCCCTTCCATAGTGGTTGGGCTATGAACATCAACCTCTCCTCTAATCACGAGATTCAGTCCCATGATGAATTTCCGTATTCGAACTTCTCGTCAGTTTGATACTACGGTACATACTTGAGGAGTTTCATAAACTGCTCCTAGTACTCAATTACAATTACTTCCTTAAGCTAAGTTCTAAATTTTTCATTTTCTCGATCATAGAAAATTTGTGGCAACCAATGTTGCCTAAAATAGCCTTTAAATTGATCCCAAGTGATGTTAGTTTCATCAATATTTAGCTCAGCCCTACGGCTGTCCCACCATGAAGATGCTTAATCGGAAAGCTGATATGCTCCCCAAATAGCTTTGGTTTCCTCCAAGAAGTTTCTTATTACAAATTACTTCTCCATTTCATTTGAGCTAGTTCTCGCTCCATCTCCTAATGTGGTGCCATCAAATTTTGGTGGACTTATCCTTTTTATATCATTAGTGAGTTCCACTGCCAACCTAGCCTTTTTGTTTCTGGTTGGACATGTACATTTCCATTGTTATTTCTAACACCCATATCGGGTTAGCCTCAGGAGGTGGCTGATTGTTATTACCAACTTCTTCGTCCTCATCATTTCCCATCACTTGCTGTTCAAGTACAGCCAAACAATCTCTTGTGTCCAACAGGGCAGCAAGGATCTCATCAAGTTTTTGGGTTGTTTCTCCTTCCTCAGGTGGAGCATTATTTGCAACATTTCCCCTTGTTCTAACCATTTTCTCACATTACAAGAAAATTTAGGTTTTCATCAGATTATGGACACAATAGGTCCAAGAGCTGCAACCTTCAGCTCCGATACAAAGATGTAACATTCTCAATTTTAATACTTTAGAACAAGGAATTTTATTTTTGATTAATGTTCTCTTGTTCTAAATACATAATTTAGAACACACATATCATAACATTGATTCTTATAACAGATAACCATATGCAGTTGTAATGACTCGGTGTACCATTGATCTATTCATTCCATGACTCAGTGAACTACCAATCTATTCATGCATAACTTTGAGATTGAATTTTTCAATCAACACTTCATTTTCGTGGTTCTCTTCCTATTCCGGGTTCTCGAGTGATTTTTCCAAGGAACCAATCTGAATAATTATTACCACTATTCATCAAAGATCATGATCCTTTTGACTAGGTGACATAGTACAACGCAATCAATAATACTTGCGATACTTTGGCCAAAGATTTAAAACATACTGTTCGTATTACTTATTCCTTGACGGCATACTCATCAATCCGAATACGTCCTTCACCCCACTCTAATGTTATATAGAACGTCTTATACTGACCTCAAGCCGGTCCCCTTCTCCCAAGTTTTTGCTCGGATCGGATTAATATCATAATTCATGTTATAAAGATGCTCTTGAAGACTAGGGTAAGTTGACATATTGGGTCAGCATTGATGTTAACCCCATGTGTCAAGGTACCCTGAGTCTCTAAGGGCTACCTCATAACTAGTCTATGGTCCTAACCAATCCCGGAGGGAAATCTTGATCGAGTCTCAGGTGTGTAAATCTTAACGATCGATGCAGAAGGGTGTTGCCATATGTCATCTGCATTGTTGTATCCTCGAGAAGATCCTAATCTTCTCGAAGGTACAACCTTGCAGTTGACATGTGTCAACATCCTAAGAACAACCTCAAAAGATGTACATACCTCCAAGAATTTACTTATGTCAAGTTATATTTGGATTACAGGTCCACCTTATTAGGTAGCCTTCCCTAACCTGGAGTTCAACACTCTTTGAGTTACCTTTTGTAATTAGGTTCAGTTTCACAAAAGGGTTTTTAATTAGATTTAAGTTTGTTTCTAGGTTTCCGGTTGGTATCTAACAACCTTGTATCCACAAAATAGGACAATAACCATTTAAGTTTTCCCCATTAGGAAAATAACTAATCCAGCAAGGGTATGTAACAACCTTATAGACTGAAACATATCAGACTTAATACCATTAAGTCATTGTGGTTTATAACCATCTATATATTGCTTTTGAATTAGTGCATTATGAGAGGTCAAAATTTTCTTCCAGTTATAGTTACATTTTAGGGCATAGTTCACTCTCAACGTTCCCTAAAAATGCAGTGGTCTTATTTACAATTTTAACCACAATCATAAGATATAAGAATTACTAACCGTAAATATGTAGTATTCAAATATAATTATCTAAGGCTTACTTAGGGAATCCATCTGGACTCCATTGCATAGAAAAATAAGAATGCACACTCATTCATATAGGTATTAAGAAGGTCAATCCAACAAATAAGTAACACAATCCACATAAGTAATATCTCTCCATTTCATTCATTTCCAAATCTATACAATTACAATTTATGCACTTCGGCATACTTAAGACAATAGCCTTCAACAAAAGAAGTAACTTTCTTCCATAATACAATTTGGAAAACAAGTCAGAATTCTTCATAAGAACCAGATTAAAACAGTCATTGCATCATATTAGATTTTTACGCTGCCTTACTTATGATGACCATTTGTAAAAATTGCTAGACGGGTCGATTCGGTGAACTGAGCATGATAAGCACTAATCCTTAAAAAAATTACATTCCACTAATTGTTCTCACTAAACAATCCAATTTAAATGACATCGATTCCATCAAATCCCAAATCATGATTCACACTAGTTTTCTTTTCTATCCATTATAATACGACTCTATATCATAACTCAAATTACTGATTCTGAATTTAAACTTAAATCTATTTCGAATGATTCATATTATACAAGAAAACAAGAAGGAATAATCTGAATCTTAAGTACCTAACCATCCAAAACCGAGAACAAGAGAAAAACATGTTTTTAATCAACTCCTAATTAAAAACTTAACCATTCTAAAGTATACATCCTACAAGTTCATATACTGAAGCAATTTGTGTAAAGGAATGGATTACTGCAACTTGCAAGTCCTCATAACAAACTACCCATAACCTTATTATACTAATTATCAGTCAATGACAGGTAAGCAAGCATTAGCTACTGGATTACTTTTTTTTTGCAAGAAGATAACATCTGAGTTCTCAATAAGACCTAACACAGCTACAAACGAAAGGAGTCTTCCAAGATAAGATCTCACCACTTACTATTTCTCTACACTTACTTTTTAACAGTCCTGTCATCCCATAACCCTACTGTAGAGTTCCTTATAGGATTCTAAAGAAGAGAACACCATTATTCCAAAGGAGAGTATAAAAACTTTCATATTTTGAAACCCTTTAACAATTTTCCCTTCTCAACTTAGAGGAAGAAAACAGAGAAGATTAAACTCTATTGTAATCAAGTTCGGAACTAAATTAACTTCCAAAAAGTAATATACATCTCAAGTTCCATCAAGGAAGGAAAAGACGAGTAATCCAAACATCTAAGTTTAACCAATAACTCAGGTCAGGTAGAGCCACCTTCAGAGTTTGCCAATGGATCCCTACGATTTACGACTATACATTAAACAACAGATCAATAACATTTTCTTTACGTAAAACGTTATAAATGGTAAAAAATTAGACTAGAACCCTGATCTAAGACAATAGTCTACATCTCATCCACCACTCGAACCAATTGAGTTTAAGGTCAAAATAGGGTAACTTCCCATTACCATCCTTTGCCAATGGATCGAAACTGAATCATTCCAATCGTCGCACTATTAGGTTGCTATACAATTTCAGGACACCAAACAAAAATGCATGTACAGAATTAATAATTGAATTCTAAATACAGATTCAGCAATGCCCCAAAAGTCACCCTACTCATACCATAGTAGTGATTAGTGCTTTATCTGTCAAAATAAATAGATCATTCAACATTGCATTTCAACCCAAAATTCAACTTCAAAAGGGGATGCATTAGCTGAACGTAGATAAACTTATCGACATTGAAGTCGTTGTTTTTCTTCCAAAGTAGAATTTCTGACATTGTGTAATGCGCCCAAAGAAGTAGATTTCATAATCACCTCTGGGTAAAATAAAACATAGTCTTATCTCAACCACACATTAAACATAATTTCTATTAAGGCAGATCCAAGATTAATCACGAATTTGCCAGAAACATAGAGCTTATCCAAATACATTTCCTCTTGAACATAACCATGTTCCTAATGCCCTTGTTTAATCACAAAACAATAGTTAACCCATATTCTTCCATACTCACAGAACCTGCAATCATAAGAACATTCAAACCCCTTCGAAATAAAAAGTATAGGCTTAAACTTCATACAACATTTCCAACTCACGCAACTAAAATAGTCAAGTTTCACTGAATATACTAACATTCTAACCACAAAATTAATTACCTATTTCCTTGAACATGGAACGGTAACAGCCAGAGTTCTTACGATGAAGCAAACAATAAGTTGATCCAATCTTACACAAAACAGTAAAGAATTACCATGGTGTTTTCAAACACGTAATCATTTAATATGCATCCTTCCATGGAGCTAGTTTTTAATCTAATACATCGGTTAGATAAAAAAAAAATTACAACACCTCCAAATGGATAGCAAAACTCCATATTTGATTCATAGCAAGGGAACAAGAATAATGAAGCAGGTTTCATCCAGGATCCAAATTTTTATGTTCAACCCAGAACCCCAAATCAACATAAAACCCAAATCATTATTACTACCAAGTCAAAATAAGCATATATCATCGAACAAAGATGTTCTAATGAAAACATTTAAAGGAAAGCAATATTTTAATGATTAGGGCCTATCATGCACGATAGTGTTGGTAAAAAGTCAAAGAAGACCTCTGGATGCGCTTGCCCCTTCTCTTCTTCTTCCACGAAAGATTAAACAACAAAATATTGTTACCTCCATGCCTTATATATTCCCCATGACATAGAAGTAAATTTGAAACTTTAAAAATTTCCATGCAACGAAGAGTAGATGGTTGGTTTGAAAAACCAAGGTGCTCATGCAAAGCAAAAATGGAATGCATGAAAAATAAGACAACAAGCAAAATTCCACTTGCATGCTTTCCCAAGCAATCGCACTTGAGAGCCTATGAAAATTAATTTCATTAATTTTTATTCTCCCACGTATTTTCCATTGCCATCGACTGCCAAAGTTGGTGAACTCTAAACCATAATAAAATTTTTCCCATTCTTAGAGATGCTGCCATATACGACCCTTCTTAACAAATTAACCTCCGCTAACTCCGGCAAAGACTCCTGTCCTTCATCCTTATCCTTTCCTTAAATTCCATGGAAACCACCGCCCAAGACTTGTGACCCTCCTTATGTCCCCTTTCATAGCATTAGTTTAGGATAGGTTAGTGACTTAGGTTAGACTTGGTCTTAATGTCATAGGATATAACCTTAGTCACCCACCTTAGTGTTAGGTTTAGATAACCCTTAGGAGTATCAAGAACATAGTTTAGGACTAGGTTAGATTAACTAACCTTACTGAACATTAGGTTATAGCTTAGGTTAAAAACTAATAACCTTATTGAATCTAGTCCAGTCCACTATATGGGATTAATCGAGTAAATAGAATTCAAATAGAATAAAACATTCCCGGATTAGATTCCGATTTTGCATCCAAAGTAGTTAAGCTTTAGATAGAAAACTTACACATCTTTCCTAGCTTAAGGTCCGTGTCCTTTTGATGCTATGATGATCGAAACCGATTCTCGATTGCAATGATTAGCTGCTAGAGTTAACCTTCAAATCCAACAAAACTATCCTCTACGGACATATTTTTTTATACGAAGGAGTTTTAAAAGAACTTGAACATTCAAAGTTCAGTCAGACTTAGTAACTCATGAAATGTTAATACAAATTTGTTCATCCTGTATAAAATTAAAACATTCCTTGGATCAATGCAACTGATCCAAGGTTGAGTCATAATGGTGGATAAATCCACAATCTTCTAGAAATCAGATTGTACTCATATGCGAAGGATGAAAGAAAAAGAGTCCAAGCATATTCCGGTTAAATCAAAGATCTTAAGAGCAGAAAAGACATAACCAAATCAAGCATGACTTCCTGAAACCAAAGGAACATATCCTCATATGGGAGAAATCACATATCAACACTTGAATGCTCAGGAGAAAGTAACAACAGTTCAGGGTGTTACATGTAAAAGGTCACAACCAAGGGGAATTAGTTATGGAAGGGTGTTATAGATTTTATGGCAGAAATGGAAAATTTAAGAGCTTTTGTCTTATGTACACAATAATTGATGTGCACAATTGTGATGTTGATGATGGGGATATAACTAAAATCGCCATGGATTGGATGGATCAACTTCTGCAACAAATGGTGACTGCAAGTGAAATTAGCCTATGAGGAAAGACACATCCTTTGTTTTACAAGAGATATTATTTGTTTTCATCTCATATGTTCACTTGACTTGCTTCCGATAATTCTCCGGTTATAGTGTTGTACGGAGGTAGTGTTGTAATGCATGATTTGGTTAACTCAGGTCTATCTACGGTTTTTATTGTTGAATTACATGATCAAGAAATGTTTTTACAACATTACTATTGTCATTTAAAAAAAGGTATGCTGATTAAGATCACTTTAAACAATTCTATTATTTTAATGCATTTGAACTGATGCATACAATATTTATACAGACAACCAAACAATAGAGGAAGCCACTGTCTCTTCCTCTCCACATACAAACAAAGGAGACGATGTTGATTTTAGTATATCGCAACCAAGTCAACATGTCACCCCATATTTTTCTAACCATCCATCCAATTAATCTATAAAAGGTGACTGTGAAATACTTTATCACTACAAGATGTTTTCGATTGCCATTTTTACATATTTTTAATAATAACTTCAATTTTTTTAGATTTGATGCCAAATGGGGAGTTTTTTGGCATGTCACGCATGAAATCGCATACGTAAAATGGTATGAAATATATAAAATTATAAAGAAAACCATTTATAAGATCCTCATAATTAAAGGAACCTATGGTGAAGTAGTTTATTTGTAATATGTATTACCCTAAGTCGCTAACCTGCATCTTTTAATTAGATTTATTTTGAATTGAGTAAATTTTTGGTTTATTGGTTAATATTAATTTGTGGACAATAAAAAAATTACTTCTGTACAATTGGCTATTAGCGGTCACTAAGCCCATCATAGACTATTAACCCAAACATAGTCTAGGAATTAATGGCTTACACCTACTGGTTGCTAATATACAACTACATCTATGCAATATTGTATAAAAGTGAGTTGTTTCACGTATTTTTTTACATCGAGTTAAAATTTATTTTGAATTGATTACTATTTTTTATATAGAACGAGCATCATAAGAACCTGCAGAGGGGGAGTGTGAGGGAATCCAAGACAAGTCTCAATTAGTAAGTATTAACATACTGAAATTTTGATTATTTGAATTGGTTAATATCAAATTATGGACAATTGAGAAAAAAATTACGTATATGTAGTTGGCCAAGAGGATTATTTAATTATTTAGATTTGGAGGGTTTACTATATGAAAAAACCAATCCTATAAAGACTTGACAATCAAGTTCGGTAAGGATACTCTCAACTTGTGAGGTGGGATCAAGGAATTTTTAAAGATACTGACATCAAAATATGAAGTTGAAAAGTTGATTAATTCTTTGAAAAAAATTAGAGTTTGAATTCAAAACATTTATTATTTTGGGTAAAGAACATTCCTATGTAGAAGATGAAATTATAGAAAAATATCTCCAAAATATTTGGAGTAGAGATGGTATTATTTTTGGCATTAGAAACACATTGTGTATTACAATGGGCCTAAAGGGAAACCCTCCAAAAAATTTTATGGTGGGGAAGAAATCCAATGAAGAAAATTATTTTAAAGATATGTGGTTGATGACCAATTTGTACATAAACATCACACATATTGTGTCAAGGTTTGAGTGTTGTGGAGGGCATCCAAAATTGTGGCAAATAGAAAATATATAAATATTAATTATTTCAAAATGTTTTTTACAATGATATTCATTCATACAATCATATGGTCACTCTTTATTTTATATGTTGAGATTACAAATTTAAAAGTAGGCAATATTTATATCTTCAATGTGATTGAGATGATATTATAGTTTAATAATTTGTTTTTGAGTTGTGATTAAATAATTTGATGCCTTGTTTTTAATCACTTTTGGAAGCTTACATTGATTATGAGTTATTTTTATAGATCCTATTAGGGAATCCTCAGAAATTAATATTTTTGGGAGTTAAGGTTTGCTATTAGGAATTTCTAGTATTGGCCAAAAATACTTCGTAGTATGGTTCCATATTTTAGATCCGAGAACACTAAATACTTTGAGTGAGAGTTTAGTGCTAACTTGATAAGTATTGCATCAAAATATTTTGACACTGCCTTATGGTCTTCATATATGCATTTAATAATGGTGAAATACATGTTCATCAAAAATTAATTTGGCTTCCGTAAACCCACTTTAGGTTCATTTGGGGATCCAAGAATGTAAGTTAAAAAAACACAAGCCAACGATATAGAGACATTTAGGTAATGTCTATGGTGAAAAAATATACTTTTGATCGATGACACAAGATTATTGTTACACGAGGTCAAATAAATTACTCTCAAAACCTCAACATACTCGAGATTTGATGGAAACTATAAGATTGATTCAAAATCTATATTGAATTATGTACATGGTTAAAACATGTAGGGGAGAAAAAAACATGTGTAGATAATTGAAAACGTTCAAACACACAATTGACATTTGAATTATATTCTTTTCTTCCAAAACCAACAATGTATTGTGCATTTTTATGAAATAAAGTAACTACCTTAAGGTTCTTAAAGATTCACAGTGTGCAATCATTTTTTTCAATTCTTTTTTGGGAAAGAAAAACTTTTTCTCTAACTTGGGTAAAGAGACAATCATGGATCATATACTAATAAAAGAATGAGTTTTCCCAAATCTACATAGTTTAAACTTTTGTTTCACACATCGATGTTGGCTTCTTTGAAATAAAAAAACAATTTTTCCCCAGGTTATGCATGGTTTAATCTTAAAGACATTTTAAAATTAATAGGAACCTTATTCACAAGCAATAAATAATCCTAGCGGCCGCTAGACCATATAAAATAGAAACATGTTATGCTTATTGATTTATAGATCCATGGAGGCTTCCTTGAAATCATAAAATGATTTTTTACTAGATCTTCATATGTTAATCTTAATGATAGTTTGAAAATGATAAAACCTTGTTCCAAAGAAAAATAAAGCCTAACGGCCGCTAGCATGTATAAAATTGAAACATTTTCTATTTATTGTTTTACATATCGTTATTTTAAAGATTTTTGTTTATTGTTGTGTGGAATATTTTTTGTTTATTGGGGTGTCATGAACGCTCTGGTGACACCATGTGCCGCACAAATGATGAAAATTTTGTTTGAGTTACAAATTTGTTTGAGGACACGATGGATGTTAATTTGTAAGAGCTTTTCAAGTTGTTTGGACATATGACGCGCGTCTACGTGGCCATGGATTAGAAGACGGGGTTAATAGGGGGTTTGGTTTTGTTAATTTCATCAACAGGAGGACACACAGAGAGCTATCAATATGCTCAGTGGTTATGGCTACGATAATCTTATTCTTAGAGTTGAATGTGCCACTCTAGTGGTATTTTTCTAGATGATTTGTATTATGCTTTTTTAACCCTTAAGACAATGCAAGATGTTGAAGTTTTGTACTACTTGATTTCTTCCACCGACTTTAATGTAAATGATGATACAAAGGATTTGAGTTGGTTTCTTTGTTCTTTTAAGAAACATGGTCTCCTAAGATTAAGTAAAATTTTACATCCACAAGATTGAGTGCTGCCTTATTACATCCAAATTCCATTTTGGTGCAAATTCAATCATCAAATTTCACATTTACTACAATAAGTGCAGTTTCAAATATTTATTTGTAAAAAATAAAACAAATAACAATAAAAAACAATTAAATATCAAAATGAATAGAAAAAGCTAAAAAAATCAAATAAAACTAAAACAAAAATCAAACAAAATTGAAAATCAAAACTAATAGATTTTTCTATTTCATAATCATTAATAAGATAGTAAGATTCGATTATGTTTATTTTCTTTATATTTGAAATTTTCTATTTTTATTTCTATTGTATTTTTCATGAATCTCAAAAATATTTAATATATAATATAACATTTAATTTATTAACTTTCTTAATTATTATAAATTTAATTTACACACACACACACACACACACACACACATCTATATATATAATTAAATTTGTAATATACCTATCTTTTTGATGTTTAAATTATATTTTTGCAATGTCATATGTTATTCCAAGGCAACAAATAAAGCTTAGAGGCCACTATGAGCAAGTACAAAATAGAAACATTTATGGCCTCCAGACAAAGTGTATGTATAACACTACTTTAACATAATCTTCCATGATGTCATACAATCTACTTCACCCATACAAATTCTGGCTATGTGAAAAAAAATTGGTAGAGAATAAACTCCCATGTCATCTCTTGCCTCCCCAAAATACTTTCTAAGCAAATCAGAGAACACTTTTTCCAGTAGAGGCCGAGGCAAGTCTTGGAAGGCATGTTTAGTGACAGAACAAATTGTAACTTAGATGCAAATCAACATAGAGTTTGGGGTCAAAACTATAGGGGCCTAATGCTTCCAATGCAAACTACTACACTTTTAAAAATGATAACAAACTAGAAGAATTTGCAATTGTGCCACTTTTGGACTGACACTTGCACTCTTCTACTAGTGTATTTAGAATTAGAGCAGATAAAACTTTAAGGGAAACATGGGATATAATTGCTGAAATTTAAAATAAATTTGGTCCAAAAATTTGCAGGTGGAATTTTGAGACATATATAAACTTCATTATGTTGTGATTTATTTGTTATTAAGTATTGGTTAGAGGAAACATTTTGGAAAATGGCTAAGACGGTGGCACCATATTTGTAAGAGTTAAACATATATTTCCATAAGAAAACAAGACAATGACTCAAAAATATGTACTTGCATCATTTGTAATGTAGTGTGGGAGAACTTCTAAGACATATATCTTAGTATTGGTTAAACAAGTATTTAAATTTCAAAACTTTATATATATTATTACATATTGTGGGATTCTTGACATCAATAAAAATTGAAATATAAATAAAATATAGTTTATTTTGATGCCCAAATTTGAAAATAAGAAAACAAATTGAGTTCCATAATTTGGCAACAAAAATATAGAAAATTTTAATTATTTATAGAAAAATTTGCATTCTCATTTTCAAGCATTCAACCAACTTCACTTAAGGAAAGTATTTTTGTTGATGGACATATTATATTTTTTTGTCCACATATTAAACCTAATTGTGGATGATTGATACTATCAAATACTAGACTTGAAAGTATGACACTTTTGGTAGTTTTGTAATTCTACCTGCCTATGTCACAATCTATTTCTCAACATTTTTCATCTTCCATGTATTTACAATATATTCATTTCAACATATCTTTTTATATGCCTATCGGCCTTTCACATGCACCTATGGATGCATTTGTAAGTAAAACTGTTATAAATGTTATTCCAAGGAATAAAATAGATCCTAGCGGAGTGCCTAACAAGTATAAAATAGAAACATTGATGGCCTCCAATAGAGTGTGATGGGGGTAGCTTAAAGAGGAGGATAACGAACACTGGATTTTCATCATCCACCATTAAATATATTTCGGCTAGATGAAAACAACATGAAAAATATCTTAGAATACAAGTTCAACTAGCACGGCCAAAAGGTGGTTCACAACACTACCATGCTCATCCGCAAAGTGGTTAAAGCACGCCTTAACAAGCACGATCTCTAGTGCCACGGGTGGTACAAGCTCACACTATTTGCTGCCAACCAAGAACCCTCAAAAAACTTTACATAAATTTTCTTAGAAGAAATCTTGATGTAGTACCCCTTCTACTAGGATCCAAGGCCAATGATTCAAAATATGGTGGACATGCACCGTCCATCCATCTGGCAGGCTGCTCCAAGGGTGGTGTGGTAGATTTAATTGATAACACCTTTCTATATAATGTGTGTGACTATCTCTAGTAATGTGATTTTGTATAATGTGTGTTTATCAATTAGGGGTAGCCTTTATTCATAATCTAGCCTTTGTTTTTAGTGTTCCTCAAACTCCCTTATAGTTGTTGCTTTGTTGTTTTTCTAGGCTTAGTCTAGTGTGTTCATGTGGCATTAGGGGATTTCTCTCATACCACCGCTATTATTTTTTGAGAGAATCTTGTATCATGTTGTATTTAATATAATATAAGATCCTTTTCATTAAATAATCTATCCAATGCATGTGAAAATGTTGATAACGCCATCCATTTTTTGTTGCGTTGACCTTCCTCACATGAGTCAGGGACTATTTAATTGTTAGGTTGTGCTTTTTCCTATCCTCACTCATTTTCTCACATTTTTATCTATTTTTTTCCCCTTCCCTCTCATGACATCTACCTATGTTCCATTCATCCTCTTGCACAACAACAAGTGGGAAATGAATTTCATCTCTACTGTGTCTAGATAGTTGTCTTTGCAATATCTTCCGTATAGACTCCATAGATGTTATGACTGTGATTATGAAATGTCCCGGTGAGGATTATATCCGAGCACCGGAAGAGCTCGTGTAACCTCAAAGATTACATGCATCTTCATGTTCAATTGTCTAGTGATGTGTTAAGATAAAGTAGTGGTCATGGCACTTGTGTCCCATTTCATTTACCCATATCATAGTGTAGTTTTGGTGAAGCTCTAGTAGAAGTATGCCTTTTTTCTCTTTATAAATTTGAATCCTTTTCCATCACCTTATTGGGTTGATAGTAGGATTTGCGATTCCTTGAATTGAAAATTTGGGTTCTACTTCAATTTGTCAACACTATTCAAAGCATCTGTCGATCGAAAGGGGTGTCTATCTTTAACATGTCATCCTGGACCTGGTTTCACTCAAAACCAACCCCTCCCCTTCTTGATCATGTGGTGTACTTGAATTCTATTGTTGGCATGTCCTTTTCCTTTCTCAAGATGATTGCAATGCTTGGCTGGGTGGAACCCTAGGGTTTCTCTATCATTCACACTCTTTTTTTTTGTATTCACGGCTCTATGTTTTTACAGGCCTAATTATTCATGTTACATGTTGGCCTTGTTATCTTTCATACTCATTTTTAGTTTTTTTATGTAGCCTTTCATCAATCAAAATGTGGATACTTTTAGGGTGGGGACCCATCAACCCTCCAGTTCATAGCTCCGGTCAAAAGCATTTTACTATCTAAAAAGGAAAATTATGTAATTTTTCCCTAAGTTTATTTGACAACAAGTTTCTGTATAATGTGCATGACTATCTTAATAATGTTTATATGTATAATATGTGTGATTATCTTTAGGAAATTTATAATACAATAAAGGATTTAAATGATAATAGATATCTTAATATATATAAAAAGTGTACATAACATTTTTATTTCTAGTGAATTATTATTTGATTAATGTTAATTTACCTCAATAAGCTACACTGGCATTACCTAGTGAGAATTAAGTATTAACTCTCTTAATTTGATTTTTTAAGGTCATATTATCCTCTCGACTTCAAACTATCTCACTAAAAAAATTGTTCACATCGGTTTAATGTGTATCTCCGAATCATAAAATGGTTGTCACACTTCAATGTGTGTGTTGAAATCATAGATATGATGGATAACATGGGTAAATATCTCCAAGTTATTAAGAATTTGGGATTCCATCGTGAGATAGACCTCCGAAGAAAGTTCTTTCTTAAAATGATTTACCATAATTCTACCTTTAGACAAGGAGTTTAATTTGTTTCAAAAATATCTATCATAATCTAACTTTCCAAGGGACCAAGGAGAGAGAATGCATGAAAAAAGCATACACTAAAGTGTGATACACCGAAAAGGAGAGTGAGAATAGTCTTCCAATGTGTGGAAAGTAGGAGTAAAGTGTACTAGAGGGGTGATAACAATTCTCCAAAATCTAGAAAATGCATTCACATTAATATTCCATACATGCACAATAAAATGAATCCTAAGAGTATAAGATAGACAAATATATATGCAATAATATTAAAGGGGTAAGGGGAATGCAAGGGAAACACAATAGGGGAAGATAATCCACAAACTTGCATTATTAGCTTCAAAAGTAAAAATGCACAATCCAATCTAATGCAAGATAAGGGCCTTAATCACTATGCAAGGAGTCCACTACAAGGGCCTCGCAACACATTAGCTTCACAAAACAATTTTTGATAGAGTTTTATTACTCAAAAATACCTCCTTTTACAATGAGCCCAACACTCCAATTTATAGAAATTTGAGAAGAAAGAGAGGTGGGAAAAAATGGAAATCCCAAAATCCTCATTCAACCACTTATAAGATGTAGTAAATGAAGTGAAATGATGTTCTATTACTTGAAAAATCTCCCATACTATTCCATGAATTATAAAGTTTTGTCACCCATGCTCCATTGAATGCATCCTAACTACCAAATAAAACATTGTTCTAAATTTGGGCACGTTTTCTACAAAATATCCATCGATTCTTCATAAAATTCTAGATTTCTTGACTTTTATGCATTGGGATTGGAAAAATTCCAATGGTACCAATTTTGTGTGTTTTTACTCTAGAAATACAAAATTTATGGCCTTCTGAGGGCATCATTCGACCAGCTATTTTTTGGGTATGGCAGAATTTTTACCATCCCACAATCGGTGATGAATGAGCATCCCTCTATTGAATGGGGCCTTCATATTTCCTATTTTAATACATCTTTGCTTTTCATTAAAGATTAAAAATTATAGAAGGTCTTTAGGACATGTCAAGTTCCACTTGATCCAGGCAAGGTAGTCCAATCTGATTTTGTGAAAATCGGAGTAATCTAGGGTCAAAATTTATGGCCGTTTGAAATTTGCGAGGGTCGACATTGAGTTTTCCAAACTTATATGTGGGCATTTTGACTATTTTTTCAAAGAAAGACTGAGTGAACATTGGTGTCCCGGATGTCCTTAATGTGACTTGGTATTAGAAAAACCCCACTTTGGATCCGTTATCACACTTTACCCGCTTTTCAATCAAAGTCATTTTTGGTGAACTCGTGTCCTCGCATACATAGGTATAATTGATCACCAATCCAAAAGAAGGATTGACCACCACTTTTGCCACATCTCCTCGTGTAGTGGAGGTTTCAAATTTTGGGCCAAATGTCCTCCAATACCATGTGTGGCATGGGCTCCCAAAATCTGATTTAGTATTTCTCAATACACTAGCACATGCCAAATTTTTTGCATTTTTTGCAATTTTTTATAACTTCTTGGATTTTTTTTCTTTAAAGGAAGTTAGGAGGAATGTAAGGGGCTAATCCAAAAACCTGATTTTTTGGGCCTTGGATCCCTTCTACTTTCTCATCCTAAAGAAATCATGTGAGTTATCCAATTTACCTCGAGGGGTGAATTTGGGATAACATCATTTTAAGGTATATACATAATTTAAAAATTGTTTAGACTTCAACAATCGGTGTGTTCATAGATATCATGAATTTTCCCTTTAATTTTGAAATGAATTATTATGTGGATTTGGTTGATTCTCAGTCAGACTCCAATAGTATTACAAAAAAATTCAAATTCTTCTTAAAATTATTTACCATAATTCTACCTTTAGAAAAGGAGTTTTAATTTATTTCATATCTATATTTAATTACGAAAAGATATCCTCCCGATTTCCAGGGAGTAGGAGAATTTTAATTGTCATTTAAAGTGTCAATGTGTGAGGAAAATGTTTGTAGTGATTTCATGTACCTTTTTTTCGAGGTACACAAGGATGGAAAACATCGGTGATCCCTACAAACTAGTTAATGATGAATGATTCTCACATTTATTATATTAAGGGGGTGTTAATGTTCGTATAAGCCGGGTTTAGGGGATGTTAATGTTCTTGTAATGCGAAGCACTCCAGAGGTTTATAACTAAGGGAGGTTAATGTTCATGTAATTCTAGTGCCATCGGGGTTTATAACTATTAAGGGGATGTTAATGCGCATTTACTCCTCTCTAGGAATTTGGGATTTATGTTGCTACTTGGTGTATTTGGTATTGCAGTTGTGTGGTTAGGTCTGTGTAGCATTGAACAATGAGTTTTTCTTCATGATATCTTAGATGTTAATAGGAATATGGGGGAAGATTTGGTTTATACTAAGCCTTGGGATCTCAATGATGTTAAATCTGAGGCTATGGAGGTGTTCAAATGAATGGGATTTTCCCCTTTCTTAAATATTTTTAGGGGTACAATGAATATCTCGGAAGGATTTCTGATCGGTATGACAAAGCTAACCAAGAAATGAATGGGGGTAATGTGTTATCAGAGGGAGTAAAGATTGAATTATCAATCAACATAGTGGCTTATGTTATGGGCATGCCCATGGAAGGACACAAAGTCTACAAACCCAAAAAGGATTCAACGGATGAAATGAAGCTATTTTTGCGAGGTAAGGAAAAACTCACCCCTCATTTTGTGGGATTTCTTAGGAATTCCTTACCTCCCCCATTCAATGAAGTGGCCCTTAACCTAATCCATTTTTTCACTCTTGAGGGATGCCACCAAAATGTATCTATGTTTACCATCTTCCCATGCTCAATTTCCTCAGACATGGGCATAGTTTTAGTTTTCCATACTATATACTTCATTCTCTATGTGCTACCCTAGACCACTAAAAAAAGGAAAAATCAATATTCCCCTGCATCAGGGTTTTATTATGGCCATTGTGAAGAGATCAATCTTGGATATGGATAAAATGGTTAATGGGGATAGTGTCTCAAAAATCCCTTGAAGATTATGTTGTGGAAGATGAAACTAATTCTGAGAATGAGGAGTCTAGTGAATACCCTGAGTCGAGTGAAGGGGATGATCAAAATGTGGTTGAAGTTGAAGTAATCAGTGGGGCCTCCAAGACCTAAAACAAGATGACATGAAGGTGGTGGCTATTAAGAAGGCTAAAAAGGGGAACCAAGTCAACAGAGGAGGTAGGTTTTAGTTGACACCCAAGAAAATACCCAAATGGAAGTGCTTGGAAAAGGTGGTGTGGAAGAGGGAGTTGATCTTGCTAAATTGGTTGCAAACCTTGAAAACGTGAAATGTGACACTTGGCTTACTAAAATCACTATCTAGTTTATCCTCAATGAATGGAATGTAATGAAGATGAAAGTTGAGGATGTGGCTCAAGTCATAAAGGGTGGCAATATGGAGGTTCTACAAGAAAAGTGTAAGAATTTAAACAATGATGTGGATCAGCTTAAGGCTATGCTTTAGAACTTCACTGAGTGGAGTATTCTCACTGTCAAGTGCACTTTACAACACCTTCAAACTCTCTAAATAGATGGTTAATGCCTACATGAAATATGAAGAGCAGGGGACATCAAGAAGAGGAAAATGGAACTATTTGAAGTTGATGTAACCACTATGGGCACTAACATTGAATCACTGGCTAAGGAATGGGCCACTCTGGTGGACAACTTGGAGAAAATGAAAAAGTAGTGGTTGTTGTTTAGTGTTGTTAGTTCTGTGTTTTTATTTCTATTTGTTTACTGTATTAGCTATTAGTTTTGATTATTTTTGGGCCGACTATATTTTTTGTATGGTTTGGTATTGAATATATGCTCTATTTGGGAGCTTTTTTATGTATAGGGTAGGGTCCCCTCAACCCTCTTTTACCTAATGTCAAAAAATAATCTTACTCTCTGAGTGGAATGGTCCACTCCAAGGCATTTTTTTTTTTTAAATTGAAGCAAGGAAAACTTAAAAGTAGGCATATTTCCTTCTTTCTATGGAGTCTTTTACTTATTTCCACTTAACATAAAGAGTTTATCTCACATTTAGTTCAATATTGCTTCAATGTAGACCAAACTCACTTTGGCTCTAACATGCTTCTTATCAAATCATGTGAAAGCAACAAGTACTATAAAGTCAATTATTATTTTATTTTCTCTCTATGGTGAGCAGTGCAGGTTTTAGATATATGATTCTTGGAGGACTATGACATGAAAGGATATTTACCTATTCTATGAGTTATATTATGGTTCCCCCAACAATAATGATGCCATAATAAAATAAATAGATTTTAAAATTAAGTCATACCAAAATATGTGACATATATAATTAAGATGTACTCAAATATGCAAAGCATACATAGATACATAAATCAGCAGCACTATGTTGATCGATTTCTAGTTTGATCATACTAGCATCCAAAGCAGATTGCACAACATTGAATCCTCTTCCCAAGTGTGGGACTTGCAAAAATGGAAGAGAAATCTCCAGATTAGAGGCTGGTCCTCAACTCCTCCGATCAGCTATTTTACTTGCACAATCAAGAGGTTTAAACTCCTAAATCTACTCTAAATTTCAAAGCGACAATGATAGAAAATGTAAAAAGAAAAAACTAAAACTAATGCTAATAGAGTGGTGAGCATTTTTACTTCGCAAATTGACATACGCTCATAAATGCAACAAAAAACATGCATTAGCTATAATGAAGTGTTACAAATTAGGAAAACAACACCAAAGAAAGGATAAAAACTAATCACAGGACTCTATTGTTATTTTAACATCAAAATCACTTGCATTCAAACACCGAACAAAAATATAGTTGCAATTTCTAGAAAAGGTCTCATTCCACTAAATCACTTCCAAGGTGAAAAAGGGAGCTCACAAAAAATGTTCAACCCTTTGAAAAATGAGCCAAATCTGACTTTTTACTTGGAAGGACGAGCCCAGAGAGAGAAACGATAAAACGTGGAAGGGATTCAACCATTGACCAAAATGCCATCAAAAAAGCATGGGCGACCTGACACACCCATTCCCTGACATTTTTAACCATGATGGGAGAGAATGTGAGCCATTCTTCATTAAAATCGGTGGTTGAAACGTCATTTCGCTCATAAACACGTGCCAAAAGTGTTTTTGATTTTCTCTCTCCAAAATCCACCAAAATGCAAAATTGACCCTATAATCTTGTAGATAATTTCACCAGATTTCCATTGATATAAAGAACGCTAAAATCGAGCTCTGATCGAAAGATATGGCGATTTGAAGTTTTAGGGAAAATAGGGCCAAATCGGGTCGCTTGATATTTTTGCCCTGGACACATGGCGAGTTCCGATTGGTCATGGGCCTTCTAGGGAAAATTTCCCACAAAACTACGCTGAGCCATAACTTGAAAAATACATGAGTTAGGAGGAAAAATTTACCTTCTCGAAACCTAAGAAAGAGCTCTATCCAATGGTGCCATTTCAAGGTTTGGAATGCCTGAAAAGCAAAATTTTGTGATCCGAGGCACAAGAGAGGGAAGAATAGGATTTAGCCACAAAATGAGCAGGGGCACATTTTGGATAACATATACATAGATACATAAATGCACTATAAAATTAAGTCATACCGAAATATGTGGTAGATACATACATTAAATTATATTCTCATAGTATGAATTGACACCCTCTGCTAATTTATTAAGAATATCTTCAATCATTCTCTAGTTACAGTGAGGTTCAATCACATCATAGTAAATTAACTTGGAAGTGTCTCACATCTCTTGAAGTCATTAGCCTAGCGGTGATGCTAGCTTGGATAAAAAGATAAAAGACATCTAAACGTGCATCTAATTTAACACTACATTGTGGCCTTCATTGCAACCATTCAAGGAAAAGAGAATATGTTCTCTATCCCGTATAAATCGAAACATGTTCTGTACATAACATGTCATAAATAATGCCTAATGTCAGCTAGACCATATAACATAGCATAAATATTGGTTGCAGATGATATCCCTTATAACATATCATAATTAATGGCTGGTGGCTTCTATCCCTATAACATAACATAAATAATTCCCAGTGGATGCTAGCCCTTATAACATAGCATAAATAATGTCCAACTGGATGCTAGCCCTTATAACATAGCATAAATAATGCCCAACAGATGCTATCCCTTATAACATAGCATAAATAATGCCCAATGGATCCTATCCCTTATAACATAGCATAAATAATGCCCAACACACACTAGCCCTTATAACATAGCATAAATAATTCCCAGTGGACACTAGCCCTTATAACATAGCATAAATAATGCCCAACGGACGCTAGCCCGTATAATGGATTCCAATATTTGATTTTCTAGGATTCCGATATATGGGACTTTGGAGTACATATAATTCCAATATAGGTGATTTTGGATTCCAATATATGTGATTCTAGATTCCAATATATGTGATATTGGAATCCAATATGTGTGATTTTGGAATCCAATATGTGTGATTTTGGAATCCAATATGTGCAATTTTAGAGTGCAAATAATTCCAATATTTGACATTTTGGAATCCAAAAATAGCAATATTGGATTTTGATATTGGCTATATTTTTTAGTTGTTGGGACTAGAATAAGTCCCAATTTAGTGAAATAATCTTTGTACTATAACTATATCATCACCACCATATCTTCCATCCCCTATCCTACCAACAAACATGTACTAGATGGTCTTGGTGGTGATGAGGGAATTTGTAAAGGTACCTATATTGGTACCTTCCTCTATAAAATTAGCACCTATTGTGGTACCTACTCCAAGACCTTCTATACTACCTATTGTACTAGTACCCACTAAACAATGTGAGCCACTAGAATCATGACACTACCTCGCTACTAGAATGTACACACCCTAGCCTGTATTGGTGGCCCCGTGCTTCATGTACTTGTGAAACCTGTCCCTAGGCATGTCCCTTTCTCCGAGCCTTTCCTATGCGTACACCTCCTCCTGGCTAAGTCTAGCCCTAATTCTCAACCTATGCAGTCCACTCCCTATTACCGCCACTACTATCCCTCCCGTTATAACTCGCTGAGGATTAGTAATTCTCCTAGGCATGATCACTGCATACCATGCAACATAGTTAACACTCATCCCTAGGTCTAGCATCTATGCTCGAGCATCCCATTCCTATGGTTTAACTCTTAAAAAGTTGTTTTTGTCTATCAAACTCTAATATGAGGACAAAAGTCAAATCTCTCTTGCATGATGTGCAGGTACCAATGCTCTCCCCTAGTATCACTCTATAACACCTAGTTGGTGTTGTACCTATCCACCCTAAACACCTCCATAATGTTGCTACGAATTCCTATAATAAAGTGCTCCACCTCTAATGTGCTCAACTAAAACATATGTGGGCCATTGATATAATCCTGTAAGTATGGCCTCCATGACACCATCCGTAGTTATAGATAATCAAATTCTCACCTATACACAACAATATCCCCATATGGCCTTTATGGATTGCTCCAATTATATAATAACCCCTACATGATGGCTTGTTCGACTGTCTATCCCTCATCACTCCTAGTGGTTGTCTAATGGAAATGTGATCTCATGATCATAGCTATAACAAGGTAGTTGGACTAAGGCTTTCATCCCCTTGTATGCGATCAAATGTAGGTCTCTATATAGATGTATAAGTATACACTAACCCCATGCAAAAATATAACCAGCTATAAATATCTCTACCATTCCAATCAAACCGAGATGGAAGTGTGTACCCATCTTATCAAGAAGCAAGTAGCCATTGATAAGAACCATAAGGTCTACTAGAAGTCAAGCCACCCTCGTGTCATCAAAACGCGGTACAAATGTATTTCCATCTCCCTCTATGGGTATCTCCTCTCATAAGAAAACATCCCATATATGTCCTTATATGTGGGACACATTCCATTCATACACAACCAAAATCCTCTTGTATTGGTACTCATGAAAATTTGATGCACATCCTCCAACGTAACTATCATCTCCCTATTAGTAGCTGTAATGTTTGGATCTCACTGCTCCATTGCTATGCCAATGCAATCAATAAGATGTGGTCTAGTATAATATGAGGTAGCTTTGAATGTAAGATAACCATGTTGCCTCTAGTAGTGTAACTAATCCTTTCCCACATTGTAAAAATGTCTTATAAAGACTTGAAATGCCCATGGTGCTCTCACACATCTAATGTTAGTGGTCTCTCTTGAAAATTGTTAGGTTGTGGAGTCTGCATTTCATGTGAAAAGTGTTAAGACTGTACACTAAGAGTAATGTACACTTTCCACAATTGTCTTACTGAGGTATAGGGCTGAGCTAGGCCCTAGTGGGGGTCCGAGGGCGGTAGCCCCCTGTAGTAGGGGTTCTGAGGTGCAGCCCCCAATTTTTTTGGCCTTAAAACATGCCCGATATATCAGGAAACGTGATTTTCTCATATGGGCGGGATTTTTGACCCATAGGTTTATGGGACGGTTTTGGCCCATGGTTTTAATACCCATGGTTTTGTAAAACTACTTAAGCAGTTTTCTACTTATATGGTTTTATGCATATGGTAGGGATAATGTAACATTGTAGATGTGTTTTGAATTCGGGTGTGAATTCTATAGAGTTTTTTGAGCATAGCTCCAAATAGATCTGGGTATTGTATTGAAAGAGTGGTGGCTTGTAATAAAATATGAGCAAGTGATTCTTAGTGGATGTAGCCCAAATTTGGTGAACCACGTTAAATACTGTCTCTTTGTGTTGTGTTATTTTATTCTACAATTTATTTCAGATCTCAGTAATATTTTCTCGCACGTTAGTTTCTATTGTTGTGATTCTCGTGAGGGATTATTCCACATATTTTATCCCTTATTTCCTAACAAAAATCACTCAACAAATCAATTAAAATCATTTCTTCCTTCTAAAACTCCTAATTTAATCCTAAAAATCCTCTAACTATGTTAGCGCACCCTTTAGTACACTAGCACATACACTTTGATGCTAATGCATTCATAATAGCATGTCTACTTTGACACTAGCGCACACACACTAACACCGCATGCTAATGCTCATGCTCTTACATCGATGCTAACACATCCAACATGCTAGTACATAACCTTGTTAATGCTCATGTTCTTTCTTCTATACTAGCACATGCACTTACATGCTAGCACATTTTCCGTGCTATGCATAGTTCTCACAAGTGTATGCGCTAGAGTTAAAAATTGATTTTATACTTATAAAAATGTGCATTAAATGCGTTTAAAAGTGATTTTTGAGTTACTTACCACGGGACCATCACTTGAGTTTTCTAATACTCATGAACATGATATAAATGATGTTTCCTATACTATTTTCATGCCATCTCTCTAAGAAATCAAAGCTCAAATCTCTCACAAATGACAAAAGGATTATTGACATAAATGAGTCACATGATTTTCAAGCCTTCCACCTTTCTATTTATACCCTCTTTAACCATAATTCATCATTTTTTTGATCCGCATGGCCATGCTTACTAATTTTTCTTCTCCATTTCTTTATCCTCTCTTTTCTCACGTAATTTACTGCTTCATCATGTGATGTCTCATTATTCTAAACTCGCCATTTTTCTACCATTTTTCTTCTCACAAGGGCATATTGTTTTCTTCTTTGGGGCATATAAGGTCCACTACACATAGTGTTCCCTCTTTTTCCCATTATTCTTCCTGAAATGCCAAAAATCATAAAACTCACAAATTATCACCAATTTAAAACCATTAAATATTCACTAAAATTCCTAAATATTGTAAGTTTTTCCAAACTTCACCAATGCGACGCACTTGTGATAAAATTAAATCTTTATCTCTACCTTATTGATCGTACCAATCTTATGATTATCACCACTTGTTATTTCATTTGTGATATAACTTTGCTAGGGAAACTCCATATCAGATCATTTTACATCGCGGGTCCAACAAGAGTGTCACGAGGAGTTTCTAAGTATACTCCACTTTTCAGTCTAAACCTATTCCCATATATTTCATAAGTTTAATGTTTGGGAGTCTTTGCATCTATTTTATTTTCATTGTGGTATGTTTTTTTAATATTGGTAAATAGTTTTTTGAAAGGGACTATACCCTTGTGTACAAAAGGAGGCCTAAAAGCCAGAATAAGAGAGAGGAGCAGAGAAGCTGTATCAAAGCACAAAAGTTACAGCAAAGAACACCGAAGCCTAGAAACAGCAACACAAACGAGACTTAACAGCAAAACAACGGCAACAAAACAGCAAGCCTACATAAAATAGGACTACTTCTTGGCCGCTTGATCAATACTCATCTTTACTTTTTTCCAAGCATGGTACATACCCAGCGTGGTCATATGAGCAGCATCCGTCTTATCGAGCTCCTCTCTGGTTCTTTTACTCTCTTTCTCATTGCCCCAAAGAGTCATCGGGACACCACCGAGTTCTTCTTGCATGTCCTTCGATGAATTCCTCTTGGCCCCGAATGCCATATTATACTCATGCCTAGTCTTCGCTTTTGAAGTCGGAGTCAAGGAGGCCGCTTTTTGTATATTTCATCAATTTCCGCTATCGCTAATGCTGCCCTTCTCCCTCAATGCTTTTTTTGCCTTTTTGCTTAGCAAGATTTTTACCTCATCCTTCAATTTAAGCTCTGCCTTAAGGCCTCCAATCTTCTGAAGGGTTATCCGTTGGTGCCGCCTGGGACCGGCACTACTAATGTTCAAGCAGATCACGAGCAATGTCATCCAAAGGTTCATCCCCTCAGCAGAGACTCAAGGTTGAGTCTCCTGTAAGCCCCGTGACACGTTTAGAAGTAGAGACAAGGGGTGGCAGGGTGGGCAGCAGAGGAGGAAAAGAAGGAGAAGCATGAGCAGCCTACATGGGGCATCAAGACCGGAGGCGGGGCAGCAAGGGACAAAGAGGGAGACAGGATCATAAAAACAGAGCCCAAAGCCAAGAGGAAGGGAGACCGGGAATTAATAAGGCAAAGTGCTTGTGAATAAGGAATAAGCCTCGGTGAAGGGGAACCGCCCGGTATGCTTCCCTCGGAACTCCAAAATGGAGCGCTCAAGAGAGTTTAACAGATAGTGGGGAAAGCAAACCAACCTACTCCTACGAAAGTGATTCAAAAGACAAGGTGCTTGGGCAGGACAAGAATAAACCCGCCTTCCAAGGATATGTAGCGAATCATCATGCGCGGGTGACTTCATCATACGGA
This sequence comes from Taxus wallichiana var. yunnanensis, assembly GCA_018340775.1. Taxonomy (NCBI): domain Eukaryota; kingdom Viridiplantae; phylum Streptophyta; class Pinopsida; order Cupressales; family Taxaceae; genus Taxus; species Taxus wallichiana. The sequence goes on from CM031238.1 coordinate 105,960,996, forward strand.
GAAGGAATTGAATTAACAAGCAGACCCGCATGGTGTTGAATATAAGCTTCTCCTCCTCCTCCACAAATCTTCTCTCACCTCTTTGATAACCCTCTTGTTGAAGAAGCGGTATCCTTCCAAGCCGAGGCCGCGCTTCGCATGAGTTCGCCATTAATAAGAATCTTCGCCCTCCATAGTCGACCATCCTCTCATTCCAGGTCCTTGTAGCGACAGAGATGTTTTGATCATGCCCTTGCACTCTCTCCACAAAGTTGGTGAATCCGCCAATACTAAGAATGTTCAGAGCTCGTGTGTTATCTTTCCAATGTCGGTCTCCATATCACACGGCTCAATCCGGGCAGGAGGCCCTCCCATCTTCACAAGGATGTGCTTGGTTACAACAATTTTCAAAATACCTTTGGGCATTGAGAGTGATTCGTTTCGCCACATGCGGGTCGCATAAAAATGGGAATCTGTAGCCGCTGGTCCTCCCACGAACGGCCGTCAGGGATTGCCGATCCGAGTCTGCGTGAAGTCGCACAGGAAACCCCTTATCTGTCCGGCCTTTCACCTTGTAGTTATCTTCGGTTTTCGCGGAGCTTGGCAACCGAATATCAACCAAATTCAGATTCCTGCGTACGCTGATAAATTTAGATTTGCTCCACTTGAAGTTCCTAAACAAAATCTTGCCATCATTTGGAGTAGATATCATATGCCACGCCAAATAAACTAAAACAGCACCTGTGGAAGAATTTATGGATTTCCTCCAAAGATTAAAGCATATCTTTAGAGATTGTTTGCGTGTGAAGGTCCGCATGTATGCTGATGTGAAGCTGATTAGGGATACTATCATTATCCCAAATAGTGAAATTTATATTAATGCCATAATTGGCCACATTGCAGACATACGGCTTGAACTTGTTACCTTCCTGTAAGTATGTATGATTCTCTTTGTCATGAAGGTATGACTGATGCTTATGGACTCGAGATAAAATCTTTGATATTCCAATAGAGAAGAGGACCGATTAAGTGTGATTAATAATATTAAGGGAGTCCCCTTCAACAATGAGGTTCGGATATTTTGGGTCCGAGCAACTTGATATTTTGATTCCCATTTTTCCATATGTGGTCCCGTATTGCTCCTCCTCCAAAAATGTTTCATTGGGTATGTTTTAGTGCATAGATAAATTGTATTCTTTTACGATATTGTGTTATATTGTTAAAGTTTTTTTTTGAGCAATTTACTAGTGTGATAACATCTTGGTTTCTCTATAACCATGGTGCATGTACTTATCAGTGTATATTGGTTGTGTTTATTTTCATTTTTATATTTTTTTCTATATGTGTGTTTATTTTAATGCATATCCGAGTTACCCATCTCGATTATTTCATAATCATGGTACAACTTTATAGTGCAACAAAAAAAAGGTTGCTCTTATATTTGCACTCTCCAAATGTCACTTTTCTACGAGCACAATCCTCCTTCTTATCATTGTTTTCTTCCCTTTTTCCTTCCTATCAAGTGGATTTCCGACTTAGCTACATCACCAACCCCTTGAGGAGGCATACCCTTACCATCCCATCTCACTGGGGCATCCAAATGCTTCACGACTTTCTAATCACCGATCTACATGCATTTACTATCTTTAAAGCACTATTACGTCGCGATAACACTTCAAAGAGGGGAAAATAGTATGACACCTAAAAATACATACATATTTATATCCCGCTTATATCCAATTAGAATTAATTAAATTAATTCTATTTTACCGCAACATACCCCTTTGGAATTAATTAAATTAATTCCATCAATTAAATACCCCCTTCTAGAATTAATTAAATTAATTCTATTTCATAAGCCAAATTACCACACTTTAGAATTAATTAAATCAATTCCTAACACCTTATAGGTAATATAATTAAACATTTAATTAAATAAATGGTTAATATAGATGTACAAAAATACATATTTATATCCCACTTATATCAAATTAGAATTAATTATATTAATTCTATTTTACCGCAACATACCCCTTTGGAATTAATTAAATTAATTCCATCACCCCTTTAGAATTAATTAAATTAATTCTATTTCATAAGCAAATTACCACACTTTAGAATTAATTAAATCAATTCCTAACACCTTCTAGCTAATATAATTAAACATTTAATTAAATAAATGGTTAATTATTTCCTCACAATTAAATACTAATTAAATTAGTTATTTAATCAATTCTTTTATCCACTTCACTCCACTTCTAGAAGCCTATAATGGTGGGGAAACAATAATGCCCGTGTAACGACTTATCGATGAATTCAAAGATATTGATTTCCTTGCAAAGCCATAACTACACTAACCAAATCATCTTACTATTTCAGGTAATTATAATTATTACCCTAGAGCCAATTCAAACTAAGATCCACTTCTCATGTCCTTACCCTTAGTTATAAGAGGAGGCCATTTTCCTTTACAAACTCATCCCAGGAGCTTTGAGAAAATTACATCTAACTTCTTCCAATTTGACATCCATGTCCTTGTGAAATTTGCTTGTAGTATTTGCAAATCCCTTTGGGAGTAATATCAAAGAGAACCCACAATCTAAATATTAACAAGCTAAAACATGTCTAATACCTTCTACAATCTTACTTGAGGTTTACAAGAGATTATAGAGAAGGTATAATATCTACTTGTATTTCTTTATCTTCTTTATTCTGCTAATTTTCCTTGTTTACACTTTGGAAACTTTGTTTCAATTATTCACCTATATGAGAAATGGTAGGATGAAAAAATCAAATCATTATTAAAAACATGATATCCTTTCTTACATATGATAAAACACTCATCTTATGATCACCATGAAGAATGCACTCATACCACACATGACCAGAATCGGTAACCATGAGCCCTCTTGGATTTGATGATATCATATATTCTTGAGAATCCTCAACAGAAACATAAGAACCCTATGAAATGGAGACACTTCCTCCTTATGTGATGACACCAAGCCATGACTAAATGAACAATGCCCTCCTGAAGAATATGAGTACTTCCTGTCACACCTCTTGAATGGAGATCGAGAATATACTACAACCATGGTTCCCATCATGAAAATATTTGAATGATTCAACTAGATGTTTCATGATCAACAATCCTCTTGTGCACTCGACTCAAGTTATAAAATGTTTTTCCTTCTTCCATCCTCTTGCTTTAGATCATTGAAATCCATGTGCTCCACATTTTTATCTCCAATGTCTAAGTGCTTAGAACATTAAAACGAAATGGGCTCATATCTGGAGTATTGGAGATTTATTGTGTGTTTTAATGGTTTCATTAGCCTTAGAATGTTGTAGGAATGAAATGGTGCAATCAAAATTGTATTATGAGGAAATTTCCAAAAATCCAAAAATTGAATGGATTTTAATGTTACAAACAACCTGAAAATCTATTTCAAAAAATGAGAGAAAATCAAATCCAAATTGGACGTGACTTGATTCATTGGAAATATATTCCTAAGAAAATTAGATGCTCTGAATTTGGTGAAATTATCTCATGGGAATTAACGGTAAATTATAAATTAAATTCTAGCTATGGGAAAAGCTTGAAAATAACATTAATGGAGAAAAGGCAGAATTTCAAATATTCATTCTAGGTGAAATTATTTTCTGAATTAAGTGATTTTTAACTTGTTGCAAAGGCCTTGGGAGAGTAATTGATGTTCCAAATTTGGTGTATTCTCTCATGGGGTTTGGGAGAAAAATCTAAAATATTTTTCTAAAAGTAAAGTTTACAAATAATGGCAGTTTTACTCATAAGTCCAACAATCCTTCATCTTAGACCACAATCAATGACTTAAAATGGAGATATTGATTAGAGAAATGATTCTCCAAGTTTGATAGTCTTCCTCTATAGGGATTTTTCACAATCTCATTTGTAAAATCAGTTATTTTACATAAAACAAGAGTATGTTAGCTAGAATAAATAGTCATTAATAACATTTGAATGGTGGAATATCATGCCATGAATCATAGATCATCATGAATTCATTTTCAAGAGGATTTGATGGTTAAAATTTGAAGTTATTTGGTCCACGAGATCATGAGATATGTGTAAAACAACTCTTGGTCTTCCTAGGGCACATGAGGGGTTTGAAAAACATGGAGGGATTAATAACTAGAATCAAAAATTACTTTAATGGATTCATTTATATTTTTGAATGATCTTTTCCAAATGTTGGGGGAAATCAAGTTCTAAGCAAGTTATATGGTGTTGGTGGAGGATGCACTTTGTAAATGCAAAGTGCGTCTCCACTTTTTTGCATTTACATACCCAATGGGCACCCCACCAGCTTGCGACACACTTTTGGAGTACAATTACACCTCAAAAGTGTGTCTTAGCGCAATCACATGCTTAAAGTGCATTGTGAGGGTGTAGTGGGTCCCACTTGTAAAAAGACTTGATTTTTCCTTCCACATTTTGTTTTTGGTTTGTATTTTCTCCACAAATTAGATAGAGGAACACTTATGGGGTGTAATTTTACCTCAAAAGTGTGCCAAGGGTGCAATGGTGCTTGTAAAGTGCGCTAGTGCGCCAATGTGCACTTTGAGAGCTCATTTGTAGTGCATGTTTTGCACATGGAGTCTTTCCTTCATCTTGGGGTATGTACTTTGTCAATTTAGGCCATATAATATATTATTTCACATGGAAATGGGCCATTGAATCCAATTAGATTACTAAGGAGCTCTAAAAATAGTGTTTTAATTTTTTTCTTGTACCTCCATTTTTTCCTAGGGTGGTGTGCCAAAGTGTGCTAGTTGTAGGAGTGTTAGGGATACGTAGAAATATATATGCAAATCAATCCCACAAGATCACAATAATAAGAACTATGAACAAAAAATACATAAACAAAAATACACAAGAAGGAAAGATTTATCGTGGTTCACCTAATGTGGGCTACATCCACTAAGAAACACTTTCCCAAATTTTATTACAAGCCAACAAGAGTGTAATCCACTCTCATATTAGTCTTCTCACAATTACAAAACATAGATCTTATTTGGAGCTATACTAAAAAAACTCTCAAATTCATACTTGAATTTACACACCCATATATATATCACTCCCTACCGTATGCTCAACTATTTATAAGTACATAAGTAGGTAGAAATTTTACAATATTGATGGTACCAATAACATGGGCCAAAAAACTGACCCATAAACGTATGGGTTAAATACTACCCATATAATTAATACATGAAAATACCACATTTTTGTTACTCCCAAAATGTGAACCCCGAAAAGGATACATGAAGAGTGTATAGTATTTTTTTAGTGTATGATTTTGAACACATATAACATGAAAATAAGCTCCAAAACATAGAAATATCCCACTTAGAGACTAGTTTCCTCTAAGAAATATTCTTAACCCTTCTTTTGTCACATGTGAAGACCAACCAAATCTGAACATAACTTCAGGTTTCTCCCTTTGTGACCACCTTAGTCATCATGTTTATAGGGTTTTGATTGATATGAATCTTCACTAGTTTCAAATTCTCTTCATCCAAAGTTGTCTTGATGAAATGGTACTTAACTTTTATGCTTTTCCCTAGAGTGGAAAGAAGATTTATTTACAAGGTGTCTATACACACTTGGCTATCACTATGCATCTTTTGTTCCTCCTTGCTTATGCCCCAAATTCTCAAAAAACTATTTGAACCAAATCACTTTTTCTTGCCTCCATGTGGAAACAACATACATAGCCTCCGTGGTTGAAAAAACCACAAGTTTCTATAGTCATGAAATCCAGCTCATTATTGTGTCACCTACAATAAAAACATAACATGTTATACTCATCCCATTGTCTAAATCTCTAGCCATGTATTAATCTACATAACAACACAAAGTGGTACTGATCCATTATATCACAAAACTATCCCATGACCCCTCTCAAATACCAAAGGATCAAATTTACTACTTTCCAATGCTCTTTACCTAGATCACTCATGAACCTACTCAATGCTTCCATTACATGGGAAATGTTTGGCCTAGTGCTCACCATGATATACATCAAGATGTTGTTATCCAAATAACTCTCCTAGTTATCTAGATAACTTATATTTTCATCCTGACTTTGGTGTTTCACATTTCAGGTTGTGCACACTCAAGATTGTTATTTTAAACACCTTGGCATAGTTGAAGTTCCTCTACATGCACTTATGCACCTTCTTACTCCCTTTGCATTCTTCTATCTCCTCCATTTTTCCCTTCCCGCATGCCTCACACTTACTTCTATCAGCTAAGTCCTTGGCCCTTCACGCGCCCACGCCCATTACCTTGTAATAGTTGCACCTTAACCATACATTCTCTACTCACTAGTTTTCCTTGTCTCATCTCCCCACATGCACTTCCTCTACGCCTCCCCTCTGTTTCTCTTTTGCATGCTTGCTTCTCGCTCCCATGCCTTGCACTTCCTTTACATCCTTATGTGCCAAGTCATCTTTGTTAGGCTTGAGTGTGCTGCACGTAACCAGCCAAAGTGCGCCAATAGGGTGTTGAATACGGGAAACCAACCAGTGCATAACACGTGGCAGAAAAGAAAAAACAAAGGAACAATTGGCCATCATTTCAGCCAACCTGCGTGTGCCACATGCTTTACATGTGCCAACGGCTCGACATCTCGACACAACCGTATCTTTTACTATAGAGCTCAGATCAACATGCGCTTAGACTTTTCGAGAACTGTTGACACAAGCTACATGTTAGACTATTTAAGTTCAAATTTAGGTAGGATTTGTTAGGTGAAAATAGGGAAATGTCTCTCAGCTCATCAATACACATCCAATCGACCTCAACTACTAGATTTCATCAGATCTTGCCTTCTTCCTTCTTCCACATGCAAAATAGACATGGGGAAGCACATCTGATAGCCTTGTAGGTGGATTTGTAGGCATTTATTACTAGTTATTGGTGGTTGAAGATTTGAATATGATTTTCCCTCCCTTTCTCCTTCTCTTCTCTCCTTCTTCTTCTATAAATAGCAGAGTTCTGCTTTGTAAAAATATATCTCTCCTTGTTGTAACGGCACCATGCCAAAATGGTGGCTAAATTCCCATGGGTCTCAAACCTTGGCATGGTCTCTATAATGTTTTCTCACCTCCTTCCATGAATGTAAATGACTGTGCATCCCTTAAGCAATAAAATCATGTTTTGTGGAACTCTTGTCTTCCCTCTCTCATTTTCATTGCATCTCACCTCTCTATTTTTTTCTAGCATGTTGTGCATACTCTTGTGCTTGCATTCCCCACGTTCATGTGTTGTGCATGCTGAAGGTAGATCCCATGTTTTGATCTCGTGGCACACACCATCTTCCCTCTTCTCTCATTCCCTCTCTGTCTCCTTCGCCGCTACTTATGGAGAGATACCACCCTTTCCTTCTAGCGCTATCACCTTCCTTAGCTTAGGATTTTCCCTTTCTGCACATCCTTCTATCCTTGGTCCCTTGGCATGTTTAGTCTAGGATTTTATTTCAGCATTAGGAGTAGCAATGAATTAGAGGTAGGTAGAGGAACCGGCCTTCTCTGGAGATCTATCCCAAGCATGCAAGGTCCCACAACTTGGGGATGGTTCCATTGTGGTCTCAAACACCTCATCCCTTTTCCAGAGATCTGAGACATGGGTGCACATCTGAGCAACCAACAACTACCAAATGTTGATGAGTAAAGTGCCATGGACATTTGAATTATATCTTCTTCTTTATTGGGACATTGGTCCTTTGATAAATTGAAATGGCCCACCAAAGTAGACTCAACTGGTTTAACATCCTACATACTATATCTCTCCAAGACCTTATTAATGTAATATTTTTGAGATCAAATCATCTTTTGTTCCTTCCTATCCCGAGATATTATCATACCAAGGATTTTTTTCCTACCCCCAAATCATCCATAGAAAATAATCACTAAGTTGTTCCTTTAGTACCTTTATTTATTGTATGTTTTTACCTATGAGGATACATGAAGTGTGTACATGTAACACCTACAATCCAATGCTTCTAATTAAGGGAATTTTTTATTTTATTTTCCAACCAACTTTTTTTGCTTCAATGATCTATACACAACATTTAAATCCAACATCAATTTAAATTCAATCCATTTGATAAAATCAAAAACCATGTGTAGCTATATGGGTCAATTAGATCTACCCGATCCCCCATAGTCACTCTTCTCAAGTGCATATAAAATGTATACTATTGGTTACATTTATCAGGAATTGATATTCAAGTGATGTTTTCTAAGTGTCTACCAAGAATTTAGTCAATTGAATCCCATCTAATATATATGGTTAGGATAAAATCTTTAAAAAATGGATAAAATGGGAAAAAATAGTTAGGATCTCATATCAGGAAGGTTTGTAGGAGACAAGTCTTTGTCATTTAATATATATGGTCTGAGATGACCCTTTTGACTGTAATGTGGCTACCATAACTCTTTTAAATCAATATATATATGGGTTTGTTCTGTATAACTTGTTTATGGGTGTAAAACCTTGTGTTATATGACTTATCATGGCTCATATCTAGTTTATTATACTTCTTACAATGTTATTTAGCTTTTGTGATGCATTAATGTGTAGATCTGTTAGTTGCATCTTCTACCTTTTAAGTAAGTGAATGTACTTCTGCTTCTACAAATAATCCTCCATTAATGGTGAAACCTTCTCACAAATATCACATAAAAGAGGGTCTTGGTGCTTGCGTGTGCCTCGGGTGAGCACCCAACACCCACTAGGTGATAGGATGATGTGCTTGGGGTTAGAAAGAAGTATTAAGGGTAAGTAAATGACTACATTTGGCTATAAATTGTTTGATGTCTACCTTTATTCCCTGCAAAAATAAATTCTTATGAACCCTCTCATAGGTTTTAAGGATCATGAATGACCTATAGATGGTGAAGAATGGAGTTAAATTATAATTGTATGGTGAAGCTCATTTTTAGGTTGTAACACCAAGTGCATATTATTCCACAAATACGTATCATCCCAAGAGTAGTGTGTGGTTGAATTATGATCATAAACTAAATTTTGGATGAATCATTATACGGTTGGATAATTATCCCATTCTTGTTGGAGTTTTTGGATCCACTTTGATATGGGAAAAGATACTATATAGAGGGATACTTGATCCTTGAAAGTGTGGGAGAGGGCATTTGCAAACAAATTTTCATTCCTTTCTTATAAGTGATCTCACAATCATAGCTCGTGAGTTTGAGACCCACTTCTATATATCGGAGATGAGACCCATTATTTTGGGAAGTAATTTAGACTATGATGGTAAATTTTGATGTATAAATTCCTCCCTAATAATTTTTGTTGCGCAAATGTGCAATAGGAAATTAACAATTTCCGAGCACGAAAATTATACCCCAAGTGTCAAATTTTTCAAGTTATATCATTCCAAGATACCTCGGCTCTATCCAATCAGTAACCTCCCAATCGAACTAATTCATCCTAGGTGATTTAGGAAATTAATTCATTCCCCTAGGTGATTTTAGGGAGTTATAAAAAGGATGCTATCTTTTGGAAATATTGGGAAGGGCTATCGTTTGCATTCCCGAGATTGGATCAACCCCCGGAGTGAAACGGAAGGAAAAATTCAAATGGATGTGAATTGAATACCTTAGAACATCAAAGAAATTATTTTGAAGGTTTAGAGAAGTTTTGAAAGATTTGGAGCAGCGGTTTGAGTAAAAACAGGGTTCACGAGCCTAGGCAGTACATAGGCCTCAAACAATTGTTGGGCTTTAGAAGAGGAATCTGAAGCTCGGATGGAGTTAGAAGTAATAAAAACATCATCGGAAAGAGATTCCAAGACCTATGATGGTGAAATCATATTTTTCACAACACCTCGACACAGGATTTTTAGGCATTTTTTTATCAAGCATAAGTGGAGTCTCAAATCACAAATCCATTTTTTCAAGGATCATATAGATGAATCAAGACATGATACCCCAAAATTGGATTAAAAATTCCATTTCCAATTATTATCATATAACATTTCACTAATAAATTCCATCGGAGCTCAAGTTATCATCGTTCCAAGTTACCCTCTCAAAGGTAGTTCAGGACTTAGTCATTTTTCAGGAGGACACGTGTCAGCACTAGGAGCCTAGCAGGATTTCATGTCCCCAAAATCCTTGATTTCAAGAAACCAACCCTTGAAAAATGTTCCCAGCCTTCATGTGACATTTGGGACCCTCATGTGACCTTCCAAACTTGACAGTTCAACCCCTAGGTGCATTTTTGGAGCATCCATTCCCTACTATCGATCAAGCACCATGTGTCAGCTTCAGGACCACCGTGGAAACTGATGTCCCTCATGTCCTAAGTTTAAGGACATAAAACATGTAAAAATTCACCCAACCCCTATGGGGAGTCTTTTGGTCACCCATGTGACTGACTTTCAACCCCAGTGCATTTTTGTAGCATTCATTCCCTACCCCTGCCATGGATCAAGAGCCATGTCACTCTAGGAACACCGTGGAAACTGATATCCCTCACGTCCCTAAGGTGAGGGACACAAACATGGAAAAATGTTCCCATCCCTCTAGGAGAGTTTTTTGTCACCCATATGACCAGTTTCCAGCCCCTCGATACTTTAAAGCTGATTTTGGAGAACTCATTCCTTGCCATCAGATTGCTGCCACATGTCACCATCTTTCTCATTGTGGAAATTTATGTCCCTCACATCCTTGAGGTTAGGGACATCAGGGAAAAAAATTGTGCCCAAATCCAACTCAAAATTTGAAATTTTTCTAATTGTTGGCTACTTCTTGTTGCTTCTTTACTTCTAACATCCGTGTGCATAGACATCTCCATCTCCTCCTCTGTAACTCCTCACCATCATTCCTCCATTGCTAAACCTTGAACCAGACCTGCCATATAGGTACTTCCTTCACTCCATGAAATCACATAGGCCCTAGAAGGAAAATTGGAGCAAACACAGAAGGAGAAGCACAAAAAGAAGAAGGAGAAAACAGAGAAAACTCCATGGCCATGAAATGAGAAGTTGAAGAAATATCCCAAATGGATGCATGAAACAACAATTATATTTTTATGTTCATTCCTCTACCCAAGGCCATCAATAAAAACCTTCAAACTCTCCTCTTATGCAATAGAGCATCCACAACAAAGAAATCCCACTTTTGGCTCAATGAAGAAAAAATCCAATTTCTCGTCAAACCGTTGGGTGAAACAAAGTAGAATTTCGCGTGAAGCACTAGAAGCAAAAACCTATCACAATGAAATTTATTTCGTCACAAATGGAGGAAAAACTAGACCTGCAATTTTGAGGTCCATTAATGGTTGTCGCGCCTAGAAGCACTGTCAGGTCCGAAAATTAAAACTTTAAAATCTCTTGGACTATTAAGAAGGTGGGCCCAAAATTTTAGAGGGGTGATATTGGGAAAACAACATATCAAAAAACTTCATTCCATATCAATCTAACTCCCGTAAAAGCCAACTTTCTAAAAATAGCAAGTCTACTACATAGGAACTGCTATTTCGGAAAGCCATCGACAGAAGAACCTACGAAGGAGGTGAAGACATTGGAGGTGCACTACAACTGAGAATTCACCGGAATGGAAATTTTTAAACTTACTAAAAATAGTAAGTGGTCCCACGATACTTCTTAAAAATAGAAAGTCACACTGAAAGAGTAGTTTTGGCACAATGGGACATTCAGAACTTTTCGCATCATAGCTTTCCATGAATGAGGACCATCGAACTTCATCGCAGGAAACATCTTCTCCTCGCTCTCTCTCTTCCCTCTCCTCCAAATTTCTCTCTCTTCAAATGTTCTAATTCTTTGTTGGGGTTTGCACTTTTTGATATGCCTTTAAGTCACTTAAAAGTGACTTTTGAAACATAATGTAAATTAAGTTGCCTTGATTTTATAAAAGGGACTTAAATATTTTGTAGGAATATGAATAGTCTAAAGTTAGAATTAAGGCATATGGAGGGTCATGAGGAAGACGATAAGTCACACTTCATTCTGTAAATTGTAACGCCATTCCCATTTCAAAGGGTTGGTCACTAATTTTGTAAGCTCAAGAGTGCATTCTACCTTGAGAGAACTAAGGAAATATCCAAATTATTCCTTTCCCCCACTCTCTCTTTTCCCTCCATTCTCATACTATGTACAACTTGGTTTAAGCAATCAATACAAGAAGAAGGAGTTTTAAGCCTTTTTGACTAAGGGGTTTATTGAGACTTTGTGATCATAAATTCCATTTGGTATTGTTGCTATGCATAGAGTTTTTTCCTCCTAATTATAATGCATGTGATAAAACTTATAATTGATGTATGCAGGAATCTAATTTTGTACCTACAACATTAGTTCTCCTATCTAATTTCTCACTCCCCTTTCTTGCTCTTTAGACAAATTTATCTCTTATGGGTATCTACAAGCTTTGCCACAAGGTCACCGGGAGTGTCCTTGTTAGATCCCCAGTAGAAAAGCCACCAAAGAAATCCACCTTTTCATGCACATGCATATATGATAGCTACATCGGTTAAGTAGAGGGACTTAGATTCCCATAATGTTGGCAAGAAATCCACAAGTTTGTCCACCTGAAAAATTTTCTCGCCAACATAAGTATGGATGCCACGTTTGTACTACATGTAAAATTGCCATCATTTCTTTCTCAAAATTAGAGAAGACTATATTTTTTCCAGAGATATATTTGTTGGTGAAGATAAGGGGATTACCCTCTTAGAGGATAACTGTACAAGACCATTTCCATAAGCATCACTTTCAATGACAAAAGTCCCGGTAAAATCTGCATGGCTAATACAGTGTATTGCACATAGCTTATTTAAGGAATAAAATGCATCTTTGGTTGTATCATTCATGTAAAAGAATCCTTATTTAATATGGTTTTCAATGGGGCCACAATTTTACCATAATATTTGACATTTTTTTCATTAATAGATAGTGATACCTAAGAACCCACAAAGGATTTAGAGTGTGTTGGGGAGTGGAAAATTTCACATGGCACTAATTTATTTGGGTCCACACTCGTAGTCACTAAAATATGCACTTATTAATATTACATTATGCCTCTAGTATGTTGTTATATACATGATTTATAAGTTTGGAAAGTAGGTTTTGCTTACGTCTCTTCAATCTTATCTAAATTTTGCATATTTTTGGTCAAGTCACAAGGATCTTTGTTCTATATTTCACTTTGTTTGTATTTGCTTGTTACAGGACAATAGCACTTAGACTAGATAGTAGCACTCAGGTGCTAATGTCCTTCTAGGAATTTTATCATATTTTCTTATTTTTCTCCTTTGTCAATTTACTTGGGATTTGGGTCTTTTCTTATCTTCTTTTCACGACCTAGGTTTCATGGTGGTATCACTATGTGTAGAAATTCAAACAAAGAAATCAAATATAAACATAACCTAATAATTATTTTAAGGGGCAATTGGGGATATCATTTTCTATATCGACCACATATAAAGAGAAATAAAAAGGATTAAATTTTTTGCTTTGCATTACTCAATTCATAGGTGGAGGCTATTTGAAATTCCATATCACACATTCTTTCATTGGGAAAAATTAGTTGTAGCCCACTATTATTTGTGTGACTACAACTAGGGAATCCTAGCTCAAGGTACATGATTTCAATCACACACCACAAGAACTACATTAAATCCATAATCTAGTATAACACTCAATAAAAATATCACATCGAGGTGACCGCAAGGATCCATTTGACTTCTCGATTTCATTTTTAATTCATTATAATGCACACTTGAGTGTTGTGCAAGTAACTAGGTTTTCTTTTTCAAGTATAGGTATGATATAGAAAGAGTGAAATGATATTTACATGGTCTAAAATAAGTTGACATCAACGAAGTGACATAGAAAGAACCAGATCCATATCTATCTCAAGGAAATTATTTCCTAGAAAAAACCCCGAGCATGAGAAGTCGTGTCCTCTCCCGTGTGCTCTTATCCCTAAGATCTTCACATGCCATTTTAAGAATAAAATATTATACAATTTAGAATATGCCTATTCAAATCACTCATTTTCCCATAATCAATCCAGACCTAATGTAAAAACCCGAGTCATTATTTATCTCTTATACGTAACTCTTGTTTATGCTTCTATTAGCTAGATATTTTATGTTATTATTATTTTATCTTATCAACAATGTTCATAATCTAGATTTAATTTTGTTAAATCACACACATAAACCCTATTCCAAAATAAGATGAACAAGATATTCCAGCTCTATTTTTCCAATGGATCATTTGGAGTGTTTGGTACATAATAATTTAACTAAGAAGTTGTAATTTCTGTCAATACTTTTTAGATGCTCTTCCTAGGTTTTCCCATATAATGATGTCATCAAATAATACTAGACCTGAATTGAAGAAGGGAAAAGATATTTTATTCATCAAGCCTTGAAATGTAGATGGGTTGTAAGCCCAAAGGGCATAAACAAAAATTCATAGTGACCATCATGAGTTTGAAAGGCCATCTTAGGAATATCCTCCTCGTGAAGATGAATCTAGTGATACCTAGAGTAGAGATCCAATTTGGAAAAATTGAGCACCATGAAGTTCATCTAGAAGCTCATCAATCACTAGAATATGGAATTTATCCTTGATAAAAAGCTCATTTATTTCCTTGAAATAGATGCAGAGACTTCACAATCCATCCTCATTGTGGACAGCTAAAATTGGTGAGGATTATGAATAGGTTATAGGATGGTATGACTCCTTCCTTGAGAAGTTCTTAGACATGTTTTTAATCTCTATCTTTTGTAATAATGGTTACCTATATGATCAAATTTTGGGAGGATAAATTCTTGGAAGAGGATAGATATGATGATAATTTTGATGTGAAGGAGGTAATCCTTAGGATTGAAAAAGAAAAGAGCGTGTTTGTCCAAAAAGCTTGTAAATCTATAGGGGTGTTAGAAGAGGTAAGTGGAGTTAGTTGGATAGAAAATAACTAAGAAATGACCCCATGTGATCATTTCTTCAGAATATTTTCAATACGATGGGAACTAATAATACTAGTAGATCCTACAGGAATAAATTTTAAGGTGTGTTTTATCCCATGTCAAAGAACTTCATCCATAGTTCAAAGAAATCCCATGAGATGGGTCCAGGTTTCTGCAACCATTGAGCTCCCAAAACTACATCATATCCACCCAAGGGTAGGAAAAACATGTTGGAGAGAATATTTTAACCTCCCATTGTAATACAAATATTATGACACATTAGTTTATAAGAAAATGTACCATCATTAGGACTCATAACTTTAAAGCTAGAAATAGGATAGACAAAGCAACATTTTTGGCCAGTCATGGATCAATAAAGTGTTGGCATGTTGTGGTCTAGGTGTTATCATTGATGTAAAATATAATTTATGACAAAGAGGATTATGGAGAAGGATCATATGATTCTTAGTGTGAAGATTCATATAGATACATGATGGTATGAGGTGATTTAGTCGATTCAATTGTCTAAGAAGCCTAGCTAGGTGACCTAGCTAGTCTAGGTGATGGAGCATGGTGGTTTGAGTTACTTGGTGGCTTGAGGTACATGATAGAAGAAATGGAGAGAAATTTTGGGGAGTGTTTAATCATTCACATGATTTTCGTGGATGTAGGTACATGTTGAAGATTAACATTCTAAATAATATTTTGCAAGTTATGTTGTTTTTAGTGAAACAGGGGTAAAAAAGAAGGTGATTTCAAGCTCGATTGCATCTTCTCATAATCAACCTAAAATGTATGATTTTCATGACACATTGTGTATTTAATGGATGTTTATAAATTTATTTAATAAGGTTTCAGATAATTAATGATCTCATTTCATCAACACATTTTTATGAACAAATGATATGAAGGTAAACAACTTTTTGTGTGCTTTCAAACCCTAGCTTGAAAGTGGTAGGAGATATTTTCTTCATAAGTTCCAAAAATTGATTATTTTTTCTATTATGATTATTTTATGATATAGAGGACTCCTTCAGGTTTCCATAAAGGTATGATAGAGCATATGGTGATGAGTGCACCCCACTCAAACAATACTTTTTTTGAAGAAGTTCAGTTTGGGACAAGGTTATCCAAATGCATTGCAAAATATAAAAGGAACGATAACCGTATTGTACCAAGCCAAGAACACAAATGCTAATAAAACACCATGATCAATAAGATAAAAGTAATTCACCAAGATAAATTTACAAAACCTTTGCAAACAAATGAGCAACAATATCATATATTATTATGGAGCTCAATGAAATACAATGAGAATGGGCCTTGCTTATATAGGCAAAGAATAACAATCTAAGAACCAATCAAGGTCATAGATCAAACCATAAATTAAGGAAAAACTAATCATCAAAGAACTAGTCAAGACCATAGATTTAGGAGTGAAGTAGACATCAAATATCTAGTCAATACCATAGATCAAGGAAAGAATTATACCTAACAACTATATAATATCCCCCTAATATCTAAATAAATAAAAATAAATATCCACACACATAAGTGGGTGAGGATAAATACAATAAAGGTAAATAAATTACCTAGGTGAACATGAGCTAAGGTAAATACCTACTCTAATGCCCCCTCAAGCGAAGCTAGGGGCAAAAATAGAAGTGGCATCTCCACAATATGAGTCCCAAAACTAGGCGTGATGAGGTACTCATGTAAAATATATCCATGAATAAATATCGAACAAAAAGAAGGAAAAATCTTGATATAAGGAAAGATAAAGAAGAAGAAGAAGAAGAAGGAATATGTTCTCACGAACACCCCCTAGAACAACTTCTGAAACCCCAAGCATTCCACATAACTCAAGGTAACGAGGTGATGCAAAAGGATTCGTAAAGATGTCTACAACCTACTGCTGAGTTAGAATGTACTCTAAGAAAAGAAATTCATCCTGAATGTGCTAACGAATGAAGTGGATGTGTATCTCAATATGCTTGGTCCATTGGTGCTCAACTGGGTTGTGAGAAATGTGAATTGCACTTTGGTTGTCACACCAAAGTACAATCGGTTAATCCTGTGGGAATCCAAACTCACAATAATCGTCAAAGCCAAACAATTTGTTGACTCTATAACTCGCTGCCTTGTACTCTTCCTTTGAGGATGAAAGTGCAATATCCTATTGCTTTTTGCATGCCCAAGAAACTAGAGAAGAACCAAGACAAAAAAGATAGCCATAAATTGTATGCCTTTGTCATCAATAGAACTCCCCAAATTTGAATCTATATACCCAACCAAATAAGTAGAAACCCTAGTGTAGTGTAGGCCAAAGTAGGAAGTTCTCTGCAAATAGCGTAAAATCCTTTTAGTATCCTACCAAAGGACTGACTACTATGAGGAGGAATGCAAACCGAGATACAAGCCCTACTACAAATGAAATATTAGGGCGAGTATGGTTCAAGTACATGAGACTCCCAACCAACTACCTATACAATGTAGGATCACAAAGTGGTGTGGTACATGTGGAAGTAAGAGTAACTCCAGACTGAAAAGGAAATGGACTTGGCTTGTAATCAGCCATATCAAAGTGCCGAAGAAGATCACGGGTGTAATTTTTATGAATCAAATGAATCCCTAAATATTTCTCGAGAAATATGAAAACCAAGGAAATAATGCAATAGCCCAAGATCGGTCATGTCAAACTGTTTAGAAAGAGCCCTCTTAATAATCTAAATGTGGGAAGAAGAGCTGCATTATAAGTAACATATCGTCAACATACAAGACAAGTATCAAAATATCCTCACCAACATGCTGGAGATACCTTTGTATGATTAGAGTGGCAATGAACAAAACCAGGTAGATAGAAGAAAAGAATCCATCTTCTCATACCAACCCCGAGGGCTTATTTGAGACAATAGAGAGACTTTCGAGCCTAAAAACAAGAGAATAATCCTGAACAAATCCAACCGAATGCTCCATGTATATTTCCTCTTATAGATATCCATGTAAGAAGGAACTCTTCATGTCCATCTCGTATACAGGTCACCCCTGTGATGTAAAAATAACAAGTATAAGGTGTACAAAATCCATCTTGGCAACGGTGCAAAACTCTCGAGTAATCAATACCTTCAA
The DNA here is from genome assembly GCA_018340775.1 of Taxus wallichiana var. yunnanensis. NCBI lineage: Eukaryota > Viridiplantae > Streptophyta > Pinopsida > Cupressales > Taxaceae > Taxus > Taxus wallichiana. The sequence goes on from CM031238.1 coordinate 105,979,117, forward strand.
CTTGTGAAAAACCCTTTACAACAAGACGAGCCTTATACTTGTCAATGAACCCATCACCATATATTTGGTTCGGGTATACCCACTTACACCTAACCATATTTATTCCTTTAGGAAGACATACCAAATCCCAAGTATGATTCTTCATCAAAGAAGAATACTCAGCTACCATCGCATCATCCAACTCCTGTATCCCATGATCCTTTGAAAAAGACCGTGGATCTTCAGAAACTTCCTAACACAAAATTCTAGAACATGTAGAATGTGTGTGATGATGCCTAGAGGGTGGAAGATCTTGTATGAAAGGTGCTTCCTTAGAAACTGTAGTATGATCCCACTTAGGAATAGTTACAACATTAGTGGGAATAAGATCCTCAATGACATATATAACATCCTAAAAGAAAGGATCCTCAAGATGGGATGAAGAAGAAGGACGCATGGAAGAAGATGAAGAATCATGAGGAGTGAAGCACTCATCAAACTGAACATGTGTTCAAAAAATAATGTCATGTGTATCAGGATCTAAAAGATGATAAGCTCTCATGTCCTCACAATACCGTATAAATATCAAGGGTTTACTCTTCTTATCCAAATATTTCCTTTTCTTATTTGGAACAAAGGCCCAAGCATGGCTCCCAAAGACTCGAAAAAATGAGACATCTAGCTTAGTGTTGGACCAAGCTTCCTCTAGAGTCAAATTCTCAAGTGCTTTGTGTGGTGTGTAATTCTCGAATGTAGTTAACACAATTATTTTATTCTTCCTAATATATAGGAGGTATATCTCTAGAATGCATCATACAGATTAGCCATTTCCTTCAAATTTCTATTCTTTCATTCTGCTAATCCATTCTGTTGTGGAGTATGAGGAACAAAATGCTGGTTAATAATGCCTTGAGTTGCCAAAAAGTTAGAAAACTCATTTTTGAATTACTCCCCCCATTATCAGTACGAAGGTTCTTTATGCAACTAGAAGATTGTTTCTCACCAAATCCTTAAAGAATTTGAAGTGTGAAAAAACATCACTTTTGTACTTGATAAAATAAACCCAAGTACACCTTGAGAAATTATCAATAAATGTAAGTGTATACTTATCTCCATTGAAAGAGGGGGTGGAAAAACCATCAAGTCACTATGCACAAGCTCAAGTGGTGAAGAATCTCTCTTAGAAAAATTATTAGGAAATGGATCTTGGTGTTGTTTCCCTAATGCACAACTAGAGAAAACTCCCTCAAGACAAGAAACTCTAGGAAGACCATCTACCATACCATGAGTTCTCAAATCCTTCAAATATCTATAATTAAGATGTCCAAATATTTCATGCCAAAGCTTACTCTTTGAATCTGCATGAGAAACCAATCCTGTCCCTATAGAAGAAGTGTCATCAAAACCCTCAAAGTGATATAGTCTAGAACTATGATCAATGATACCCTACGTAACAAGTGAATAAGGCTCCAAAAAAGTTATTACTTCTACCCCACATGGCAAAAGCCATTATTTTCCCTTTACCATAATGAAAAATTTGATATACAGAAAGAAAATTTGTAGTGATGTTAAGAACATATAGTGCATCTTGGATACTGCCACCATAAATCAGTATATCACCTTTTCCTTATTAGGAAGAAAGGAAGAATCTCCAACCTCAATTTTGGAAGTAGAACTCAAACCTAGAGAAAAAAAAGACTCCTTGGAAGAAGTCATGTGATGAGAATCACCGTAATCTATAACCCAACTGTCTCAAAGTGGTAACCGAGATCTCCCAACAACATTAAGTGCTTTAGCATGCTTTGATTAGAAGGAGGTGGAGTGGAGATAGAAATTTTTTGTTTGTTGACTACATCCTCTAAGGCTTGCATTCTCTTATAATACAAATGTTCTTCATGACCAATACCCCACAAAAAGAGCATGAAAGGATAGACTTATTCTTGGATTTAAAAGACTCCTTGGGTTTAGAGTTTTTCTTTGGGTTTAGGATCACTTTGAGATGGAGATGGGGTGCATTTGGTTTTACTTTTGGTTTTCTATTTCCCTTAGGATTAGATGCGACTAATGCCTTTTGAGAGGTGGAAGACTCAAGGTGAGCTAATTTATATTCTCCCCTAGTTAGTCTTTCACAAAATGCTTCTAAGTCAGGAATTTTGAATGTGTCACCTAAGGCATCCATGCTAGAGAAAAAGGTAGAATAAAATATTTGAAATGGTCCTCTCAACTTAGATAGAATCAAGTAAACACACTCTTCATCTTTCTTATCTCTTCCATTCCCCTTCAACTATGTCAACAAATTCTTTAGCTTGGTAAGATAGTCTATAATTGTTGGAAAATATTTTGGATTAAGAGAGGTGATCTCAATTTCAAGTTGCATGGCTCTCATATGCTCCACCTTACTAAATAAATCCTACAATTTCTCCCATATTTTGAAAGGAGAGTCACACTTTTCCAAATGAAACAAAATACTGTCACTTTCACAAGTTTCTATCAAACCCAAACACTCATCAAATTTTCACCGGTACTAAAATTTATCATATTCTCTAGTGAACACTTGTTGTTACGAAGAAGTTAGAGCCCATAATTCTTTCCACATAATTATTGTTTCCATTCTTGGTTTCCATGTGTGGTAATTATGTATTGTTAATGGCTCAACATGATCTAATACATAATTAGATAAATACACCATCCTCAAAAAATCACCAAAAGAAATGTAAGAACCAAGCAATGCAACAGGACCCCCATGATTTTAGCACTTTATAATGAGTGTGTGTTACAATATATAACTTTATAATTATAGTGTGATAAAAACAAGTTCTTTTTTAAAAAAATGGCACTAAAAACTAAGTTACTGTCAAAAGTTACAAGTTTTTCAAAATTATTCTCTACTATTTATTTTAGTTGCCACTTAAACTCGAATAAAATGCTCTTTCCTTCACCACGAAATAAAATGAAAGGGGCTGGAGTTAAGCACCTACTAGTAGGAACCACAAGCTTTAAGCCCTATATGACCATACCATATGACCAGGGGCTAAGGATTTCAATGGGTACAATTTCAAAAAATAGCAAATCATGCACAAGGCCGCTGTGGACCCCTGCCAAAATAGGAAAGATATGTCTTTTGAAAAAGGCCTCCTATGTAAAAACCGAAAATGTTTCATTGCGACATAACTTGAAAAAATACTTTCTAGTTTTCTTTCCGGGCCATTAAATGCATCCCAAGGCAAACCAAAGTGTGTTTCTACAACAAAAAAACCAAAAAAATTCTGCCTCTAGAAATGGCTGAGTTTATAGTCAATATTAGGTTATTACACGCTTCCATATCCAATGGAAGCCTCTAGCTTTGCATAAAAATGCATACAAGTAACAAAATATACAAGAAACCGTAATATATGAATATACAAATAATTTATTTACAAAATAAAACTTACGGAGGGATTTCAATAACAATCTCCTACTTTGATACCATAAAAGGATTGATAACTAGATCATATCAAGCCAAGAAAATAGATGCTAATCAAGCACCACGATCAATAAAACGAAAGTGATTCACCGTTGAATAACTTTACATAAACCTTTGCAAAAATGAGCAGCAATATCATATATTATTATGGAACTCAATGAAATATAATGAGAATGAGCCCTACTTATATAGGCAAAGAATAACAATCTAAGAACCAGTCAAGGTCTTAAATCAAGCCATAAATCAAGGAAAGAACTTGTAATGCCCGTTAAAACAACCCACTTGAGACCCAAGAAACAACCTATGATTAGTTAGAAAATTATGGAATAATTTTTTTGACTAAAAGTGTCTACAACCAGGTCAGTAATACAACAATTGTCACTAACAAGTTCTAGAACAAGTTTAATTTGCTATAACATAATTTTCTTTCATTACAATTATCGAGAGTCACAAGGTCCAACATTTAGGGTTAGAAGTTTTAGTTAGGTAAGGGGGTAATTTTAACACCATACCCGCTCTCTAACATGATCAGAGTTTCAACTTTATTTTTCTCATACATAACACATTCAAAACTTTCCTAAATCATTCTCATATGATAGGAAATTTTCTTGCCTTCCGATGATCAAAGAAGTCATCTTAACTCCTTGTAGAACTCTAGTTCTTCCATTTCTTGAATGCAATTAACATAATTCTATTTCTTTCCAATAAACAGAAACAAAATATAAATGTCTTTCACAATTCGAATAAGTAACTTTCATAACCAATTACAACATCTTTTCTTCACAAATATATATTACAATTTCATCCACATCAAGTGGGAAAGGTTACAAATGAATTTGTTTCACAAGGGGCTGGAAAAACTATCTTCTTCTACTCTAGAACAACAACATGCAAGTTTCCTCCATTTTCAATTTGATCACAACAAAAGTGGGGGAAAGGCAACGCTCTCCACCCAACCAAGACATCCAATGAAAGGAGAATCCATCCTTCATCATTGGCCCTTGAGCCCCAACCAAAATACAATAAGAGGTGTAATTCAACCCATGACAACAACTGGCTTCCACAAAACACACAACATTCTTTCAACATGTATAATTCAATATAAAACACATTCCAACAAAAACAATAGTTTACAACTGCATTTGCAAAACATTCAAATAGAACTCAAGCTTGATCATGCAATCCAAAGGAGCAAGGTCTATGGGGAAGCTTGCTTATGCCTCCCAATGGAAATTGGGCATCCACCTGTAACAAACCACCAATAAAATTCACTAAACATATCCTTATGCCCCCCACAATCCCTCCTTATGCCCCTCACAATCCCTCCTTATGCCCCCCACAAATTTCCTTATGCCCCCACAAAGTAAGAAATGCAAGCTATTTATTTTCCATGGTGGATCCCAAACCCAAACTCCCTCCACAAGAATTTTGATGCCACTGGCATTCCCTTATGCCCCCCACATGAATTCCCCATAGCCTTCTCCTATACCATCCCTATGGCAGTCTACCCAACAAACAAAAAAAAACAAAGCATACACCATTCACACAAATACAAAAAGATAAATAACAGTATAAGAGAAGAACTCAGCTCCTACCTCTCCATGGTAGCTTTTGTTTCCAAATAGCAAGCTTTCAATGCCAAACACAGTCCCAAAACAACAATGCCAAGTATGAAATTATCTCCAATCTCCTCCAAAATCCACAAGAGCTCCAAACAGCAAAAATGTGCCCCCAAAGAAGCATGCACAATGTTTCAACAACCTAAAACAAGGAAAGAGTTTGAATTATATAGAAGAGGGAAGAGAAGAGGATGATGTGGATCCATGTAGGATGCCACATCACACATCCTCAACTCCAAACACAAAAGACAAAATTTCATTCTCCCAAGCATAATAAAGAGGTGGGTGAAAATATGACAATTTACTTGCACACTCCAAAATCCCACTCTCCAAAGGACTTTCAAATTAAATAAAATGTAAGAGAGTGCAATCAAAAAATGCAACATGATTAATACAATGCATTATAAAAATTAAAATCACCTCTAAACCATAAGTATCGTTGGTAAATTAAATTTAGAGGTATGGGACAAGTTTTACTTGTCCCACAAGCCTCCAAAAATAGCCCCTAAGGACAAATTCGAATTTCCAAGGAGGTGGAGTGTTTCTTACTCCAAAATCTGACTTACACAACTCTTACACAACTTACACATCCCTTACATATTTAATACAAAGAGCCAACAACTTCCATTATTACTTTCCCATATCCCAATTTGATTTATTTAAATTTTAACCATATGATTTCTCACATTAATTCTCCACAACATAATTAAATAAAAGAAAGGGACACAATACTAATAAAATACATACAAACAAAATAAAAAGAAACCACATAAAAAAATACTAAAATCCCATGGTCACAAATAAAAGTAATCCCCCATGGGAATACTTAACAAAATACAACACCCACACACAAAACATGTTGCCATGGTGACCTTGTCAATTCACCTATAATTCCATTGTGGTTGGTCTCAATCCCCGATGTTTGTTGTAATTTTTAACTGTAAAAACACAAATACCTCCTTTGGCCTCATGGCCATATTAGAACATCTAACATGATATAAATAATATCACATAATCATCTATACATATGAATCACAACCACATCAAGGAAATTAACAATATCACTTACAATCTATATCCACAACTATATCATCATCATATAATGTCCATTTCTAAGTCTAGTCACAATATCCAAAATCACATGTCAAATAGTATATCCTCATCCACATATGAGTGTCTCTAATAATCATCGTGCATCATAACCAAATCAAGATCACAATAATCCATGATCAAATATCTAACATCATACTAAATCAAAGCATAATAATGTCCATAATGAAATCAACCGTATCAAAATATGTATCCATTGGTGTCAAAGAGAAGTGGGCACTACTGAGAACTAGTCATCAAAGAACTAGTCAAGACCATAGATTTAGGAGTGAACTAAACATCAAAGATATATTCAATACCTTAGATAAAGGAAATAACTATACCCAACAACTAGATAATATCCCCTAATATCTAAATAAATAAATGAAATATCCACACACATAAGTGGGTGAGGATAAATTCAATAAAGGTAAATAAATTACTTAGGTGAACAAGAGCTAAGGTAAATACCTACTCTAATAAAATAAATAGAAATAATTTTTATCATGTGACTTGTAACTGATTTCCATGATGATTTATTATCATGGTGGTGCTTCTAAATAGCAAAGTGTGCCCTATTTATGAAGACTAGTCGAAGACAATTTTTGAGCAGCTTCGGAGAAGTTTTAGAGATCGGATTGGTCAAGGCCTTCCACTTGGAGTTAGAAGTAAAATTTATATGTCATGGAAATATAATTCATGGGGATTTCTATTGATATACATTTTGTATCTTGATGAATAAGTTTGATGGGTCATCCAACATGATTTGTAGAGAAGAAGGTTTTTGTTTCTCGTGACATAACTACTTTATCGGTTTAGAGTGAATAGAAATTAATTTTGTTCTTATTGTAGGCATTTGGTGGTCTTGGAAGTGGCAGAATGGGTATAAACCAATTGATATTTTAAAACTGATTTTTGGGTAGCTTGTTTTGGTGAAGATAAAAGTAAGTGTAGCATACACATATAGATGTTTCAAGAGCTATAACATGCATATATGTGACATAAAGGTCCCGATGATTCCATTGAGTGGTTACATGCCATAGTTTAGTTTTTATTTTGTGGTATTGAGTCATAAAGGTGAAGACATGGTGTTAGAAACATTTGTTTTAAGAAGGATATGGGCCTTTTTGAGTTGGTTATGATAAATTTGATTGTTTCAAGATAAATAATGACCATGGATGAAATTTTTATGGAATATTAAACATGTCCGATGAATTTTAGAGCTTGAATAATCATGGTTTTGGCATATTTGGTTTTAGCTCATCCATATGATGGGGTTTTGAGCTAATTTTGAGCATGTTTTGTTGTTTTGGGAATGGAAGACCTACATGGGCCCAATGTAAATGTTTTACTGAAATTATTGAAAAATTTTAAATTTTTATTGGTCTAAAAAAAGGAGGGAAACTAACCTAGAGTGTGTTTGAATGAAGAGAAGGGTATAAAAGTGAATTTGTAGTTCAAATTTGAACTAGTTGCTTGAGAGGGAAAAAGTGTGACCTATGTGAGTGTGTGTAATAGGTATGAAGGTTGTGTTTCATAGTTGAGGAATTTTACAAGAGGTTGAGTAATGTTAGATAGAGTTTGTGCAAGGTTTTGAATCTAATATAAGTGAAGAAAGTGAGAGATATAGTGAGTTAGTGTAGCAAGTGTTTCAAGGTGTGTGAGATGAATAGGTGATATCCATCAGTTGTTGTAGAAAAAAATACATCATAGATCATAATAAAAATGTGTTTAAGTGGGTGTTTGATCATCTTAGGTGGTTGTATCCTCCTTATGGAGTTGGTGCTTCACTAAACTAGGGGTTTATGCTCCTCGGGGTTGGTGCTCTAATAAACCAGGATTAATACTCCTTATGAAGTTGGTGCTTCACTAAATACTTTTTATTTGAGTAATATAATCAAAAGTTTCAGTGTGTTTTATTCCCCTTGAGCATTTTCCACTTATATCTTGTGTTATGGTATTCTCTCTCTTGTTCATTGTTATTTGAGTGTATGTTTTATGATGTTTTGCACACATTAATGAATGGTTAATTGTTTTATGGTTTGAAAAAACAAATAAAAATATGATTAAATTTTGTAAGGATTGATTCACCCCCTCTCAAATTGATTATTCTTCTAACAATTGGTATCAAAGTAGGTCCTTTTAGAGAAGCTTAATCACTTGAAAGGAGATCTCGACAGCAAAATGGTGAGTCGGTAGAGTAGCATTTCTACCAAAGCAAGGAACCATTGTTTGAAGGAGTGAATTATGCATTTTGGAGTCTAAGGATGAGGACTCATATCATGTCCTTAGGGTTTAATATTTGGAAATCTCTGGAAGATGGTTATACTATTCTAACTACTCCAACAAGTGATGCAGATAAGAACATTTGTAGTAAAATTCAAGGGCCATGAATGTTATAATGTGTGGTATAGGTGAATATGAAATTGTGAAGGTCATGCAGCTCAAATTAGATAAAGTTATGTCGGAAAAGCTTCAAGCATTATATGAAGGATATTCTTAGGTTATAATTTCCAAGCTCCAAACCTTAACAAATCAGTTCTAAAGTCTCAAGATGAGTAATGAATATTCCATTGTCACATACTTACTTAGGGTTGACAAGGTTGTAAACACCATAAAAGGGTTGGGTGAAGAATGAAGGAAGAAGTAGTTGTTTAAAGGTTTTGAGATATGTAATTTTTTTGGACCCTAAAATATAGGCTAAGTACCAAAAGGTGTGTGTGTAGGATCAGTAGGTAGAAGGGTGCTCAGGGAAACATGAAGAGAAAAAAATGGTTTAAGAAGGGTTTAATGGAACCGTGGCAGTGCGAGACGTGAGGTAGAACAAGGGTTTAAAGGACTTTGCTATATTAAGCATCATGGATTCACTTCAGGAAAAATGTAAGGACCCGAATAGGAATGATAATTGGATAAGGTACTAGCCTATAACCTTAGAGGTACATAAAATGCTATTCCACGTAGGGAATATTCCCAAGGCATCATTACATGTTAGTGGAAGGTTTGCAAAGAGGATAAGCATTCACCAATGGAGGACCACATCGACACTTGGCATGTTATTTCTCAAGAGAGAAGGCATGGTGGTGGATGTTGATCCTATGTAAATAAGTTCTTGGGATAGGAACATGATAGACACACACACACACACACACACACACACACACATAGAACAGATGATGACATAGAGATAGAGAGAGAGAGAAGTAAGGGAAGTAGAGAGAAGGAAGGTAATAAGGTGATGTCAAAATAATAGGAAATACTAAGGGTTTAGATATATTAGTGCTAATATGTTGTAAAGGAGGTCATTAAGCATATGTATGGATATTGGGACCTGTAATAAGGGATATAATGAGGAAAAGCATAGTTAGGATCTCTGATCATATAGGTTTGTAAGAGTTAAGTCTCTTTAATTTGATCAATATGGTCTGAGATGACCCTTTTGAATGTAATATGGCTACCATAACTCGTTAAATCAATATACATGGATCTATTTTGTACAACTTGCTTATGGGTGTAAACCCTCATGTTATTTGGCTTATCATGACTCAGATCTAGTTTCTTATACTTCTTACAATGTTTATTAGCTTTTGTGATGCATTAATGTGTAGATATGTTAGTTATATCTTCTACCTTTTAAAGTAGATGAATGTACTTTTGTTTCTACAAATAATCCTCCATTAATGGAAGAAATCTCTTGCAAAGCTCACATAAAGGAGGGGATCGGTGTCCGCATGTACCTCAAGTGAGTTGTTAGTGTATGTGAGATGATAGGTCGATGCGCTTGGGGTCGAAAGAAGTATTGAGGGTAACATAATGACTACATCTTGGATTTGTTGCGAGACCTCTTTTGAAGATATTTTGAGATAAATGTGTAATGACAAAGTGTATGACCTTGGAAAGCGTTGAGACCTAGCTTGAAAACATGTAGGGTGAGTTTTCTCAAATATTTAACATTGGATTTGAGTTTGATGCACGTAAATGGGTAGAGGATCACTTGTACCATGAGTTATATGAGACCTTTTTTGTTATTTTTAGTAGAGTTGTAAGAATGGCTATCAACATATACATCAAAGACAAGTTGTTATTATATACCTTGTGTTTGGAACCATGAGGAATATCATGCATGATTCCGATCTAACCTAGACCCATTTTGTTGATCACTAGTGGAGTAGAGTGTCACTAGTTATACCATAGAATACACTATTTCCACATATTCTTTCTTGGAGATTGCTGAGTTTGAGTTCTTGAGGGGTCATAGAGGATCATTCTTGCGTGTTATTCCAAAGTGGATATAAAGATCTTGGTCATTACATTGAGTTTGGAAGCCGTTCCCATGGTTGGCTAAACTCCTGCTAGGCGTAGGGCATAAAAGCTGGTGTGGTAAAGGATGATAGACCTTGCCGCATAAATTTAGAGAGAGGAGAGGTAGATAAAGTATAATTAAGCTCAGGATAAGGAGTTGGCAAGACAACGTGAAGATACAGAATGATGGATTTATGAGGTAGGCATCATGCGAGAAGGATTTGAATTTCACTCGAGGACGTGGAGAACTTGAATAGTCCGAGATACCCCCTTAGCTTCGGAGAGAGCTCTGCATATGAAGAAAGGAGAAGAGCCAGAGTAGGCACACATGGCAAAACCCAACCCCCGTGCACTTAATTTTCTAGTTCCGAGATAAGTTTTGATAAACCAGTTGTATCGTATTCGTAGTTGAGCAACACCTAGGAGGTATAATTTTTCATTTCGTACATCTATGGATGCACATTCATTTCCTGTGTTTGGGGGTATTTTTTCTGGCACAAAATTTGGGCAAGGTGTGGGATCACAAGGTTTGGGTATCACATTTGGGAGTAGTGTGGGAAACTTATATGGGAGTAGTTTGGTATCACGGACTATTAACTCGCAGTTTAGTGCGACGATGGGTTCACAAGGCACAACTGCATTAGGCCCCTTTCCTACGATAAGAGGAGGATCTAGTGGATCTGGAGGAGTTGGCACTAGTGGATCTAGTGGGTCTAGTGGTGGAGGTAACATCAAAGGGAATCAAGGTCTTGGATCTAGCGGACAAGGTCCACAACACCATCAACAAGTGTTTTATGAGATGTCGCTCCACTTACCTAATTACAAGGGTGTTGAGGATGTCACGTAACATGTACACAAGTGTGAATTACTATGGCATGTGAAAGGAATCACTTCCTTGAAGTGGAAGGCAAGTCAATTTTCAACCACATTGCAAAGACACGCGCATAGTTGGAACATGAAGTATGACCCACACTAATACAATGGTGGATTACATTGCATTACGTAATGCCTTTTTGGTAGAGTTCCACATACTTGAGTTTGAATAGAAAAACATCAACATGTTGAAGGAGATTTAGCAAGGAATGGTGGAAAGTGTGTGGGATTATGACACACATTTCAATACTCTCCTATCCAAGTTATCTTATGACATTCACCCTTTGCAACATGCTCAAGTGGTTTATCAAGAATCGATCACATTATTTAGGAGAGTTCTTTCAAAGAAGACTTCCATAGAGATCCACGTGAGGCCTTGGAGGCTTCCTTACATGTTGAGGTAGTAGGAAGCATTTATACATGAGTTAGTCTGTTCCTAGAATCCCAAATTGCTGTATGGAAAAAATGTTATGGTGTACTTGAATTGTATGAATTGGAGGTAGAAGGGCATACAAAGGAAAATTTTCCGGAGATCTGGTACACACGATGATATTAGACTATGATATTTTCCACATAGATCATGATGTAAGTAGGTTTCTGCTACTACAACGTGCGATCCATAACAATGTGTCTTTCTATTGCAAAATTTGCACCTCTACTACTATTGACACCAAGGATTGTAGATTTATTGACCAAATACATGACACCATTGATACTCGGTGTGTGCCATACTAGTATTGCGCAAGAATTTCTAAGATGAGGGTCATCATTATGAAGGGCACACGGATGAAGGGAATTGTAGAGGATTTAGAGGTCATGGTAACCATGGAAGTGAAAGGAAGTGAGTTCCCACATGGAACTTGCTACAATGGTGGGTCTATAGAAAACTAGAAGCATGAATGCCCCAATCTTCTATAGTGTACTTGGTGTGGAAAGAACACAAATAAGAGGAGTTCTCAAATTATTTGAACATATGAGCTAGAAGAAGCGAAAGGATAAGGGCATTGTGATGGTGAGTATAAAGTGTGATGATCAATAGTAGATGACAAGAATGGCACGTGAGTTAAATTTAGAACTTTCTTGGTGATGATGCAATTTGAGATTGCACATGTGCGAGGGAAATACCAAAGTAGATACCACTAATTACAAGAGAAGAGGTGGTATATGGGAAGTATCCAGACCCTTCCCATCACAAGGAAGTCTTCAAGGGGAAATTTAATGTCTAAAAGAGCAATCCAAGAAGTTAGAGTAGAATAAAGGCACTGAGGTCCCTCAGTAAATATAGATGATGTCAAGGAGGTGTGTAAGATGTTGCACCAAGAGAATATCATACCTTTTTAGGAGAATAATTGAGAGATAAAGTACCAAGCATTGAATGAGAGAGCATGAGAGGTAGGTCTTGCATGATAATCTACCTCCCCACAACCTTACTATGATAAGGAGATTACCTTGAATGTAATTATTGATGGATGGCTCCTCAGTAATATTATGATTAACATGGGCACAAAGTTAATGTTCTCACCTTGGACACATGGAATCAAATGGGAAGGCCCCCATTACAACCATATTAAAATGTGTTGTATATGGATAACAAAACAAAGGAAATGCCCATTGGTGTTTTAAAGGATGCTGTTATCACTATCGGGGGTAAAATTCACCGGAGACTTTGAAGACTTGGTGCTTGCTTTGAGGTGGATAAATTTTTGGCATTACTTGGGCACCCCTGATGCTATAAGAATAATGTTGACTTACATTTCAATAAGGGGTATATAAGTTTTGAGAACAAGGAGGAACATGTTATCATCCCTTTGACAAATGGAAAGTTAAAGTGCCTTATATGAGCCTTTGGGAGAAGAATAGCTAGACCAAATTTATGTGCACACTATCAGGGACCCTAATGTTGTGTAACCAACAAAAAGGTGTTATTCAATAGGAATATGTCCAATCTATAAGTGATACAACTAGTGTGGCATGTGATAATTAGGTGCACAGGACATATAATTTATTCAAAAGGTAGTTAAGAGGCTCTGTGACAAGAGTAACAAAGGCGTGCTCAGTCAGAACTTGGGAGGAAGAAAATTGCAATTTACATTGGGGTAGCCAACCCTGATGTTTTCCTATGAGCAATGCAGACCCAGTGGAGATGTGAAATTTAAAGGAGAATGATGCTTAGCTATACATTTCTCAAGACCACAACATGTTAGTGGGTGACCCATCATCATAACCTTAAAGTGTGACGAGAGGTAAGGAGCGCATTCTTTGTTAGGTTTTACTTTGAAGCAATGCACCTACTATTATACAATATTATCATAAGGAAGGAACATGCCTCATTTCATGTCTAGGAATATGAGAAGGCCTAGATGGAAGGCATGGAAGCATTACATCCATATTTATGGGTATAAGTTTTACTCCACCTTAGAAGGTTTTGTGCGGCGTGCATGCTACATTCACTTAGAGCTACTTGTCGATAGAAACTAGGAGTTGATGGCTAATCTCCTTCAAGATTTTGAGTACTAGATTAATAAAATGTTTTTGAATGAGGTGCTATAGGTTATTAAGCACCTAATTATGGGAGATAGTGCCATGGCGGAGGACAAAGTACTGGAGTTGTTGGGTGAAACTAGATTGGAAGCATCCTTTATTTTTCACATAGGATTAAGCACAGAGGAAAAGCGCTAAAGGTTGGCATTAGAAAAATCCACCTTTATTGTAAAAGTATGTTGGTATGTGCCATGGAATTTATTGCAAAGGAAAGAAAAATTATAAATATAAGATCATGGGTGCATTATTTCCTACCTTACGTTTTAAATTATCAAAGAGCTCTCGCGAACTAGGGCATCCTTGTGAAGAATTTTTGAGAAGAGTTGTGAAGATTTACGTGCATAGCTAGTTTGATTAGCGAACCAGAGTGGAAATGAGTACATGGGCATAAGAGGAGAAGGTTGTGTGGAAAATCCTACGAGTGTTATGTCATCTTGTGGAAAAAGGGTTTTCTAGGTTAGGGTTGTATAGCTAGGGCATGGGGTTTGAAGGAATTTTCATAAAGGAGTGGAACCGATAAGTTGAGAAGATCCAGGATCAAGAAAGAGGAAGAATTTTTAAGGACTTGATGAAGGAATGGAACTAAGGAAAGTAACAAATGTTTCACTAAAGAAAGGAAAGGGCAAGGAAAATAATTCATTTTCTACCAATTTCAACGAAGAATGGTATGTAGAAATGGAATACCCAGGATGATGTATTACTTGGTAAAGAATGGGTGTCTCACACCATGAAGATGGCCGTCAATGATTATAACCATCAAACGAGCACCATAAAATTAAATGACACTAGAAATGGTTTTCCCTAAAGAGAAGAGGACACCAGATGGAATGCCCATCTATGATGATGAGGTAAAGGTGAAAATGGAGAAGGTTGGTTCTTACATCTCTTTGAGTTTCCCTATTTCAAAAATCCCGAGCGACTATACTAATGGTTGATGTCACGCGTGCATGAAGACCACTTTTATTTCATAGGTCGGAGGATGCACATAACCCCCCAGCTAATTTATAAGTTCACCAACCTTATCTATGAAGGAGATTCATTGGATGATGATTTGGAAGACAAGGAAGCCATTAAGAAGATCGTTGAGGCTTATGAATACAAGAAGGGTTCGCGCTACTTCAAAATTTTTGTAATTACTAACCCCATGATGAGGATTTCCACACATTTGGTCATAAAGTTGAATGGGTAAGAGAGATGGACACAGATCAATAAGGCCTGGTTAAATGTATGTTGCAAGATCTTGGAGGGGACCATCTATAACCTCTCATATTTTATTACAGAGGAGATCATAAATTACATACGCAAGAACGGAGAGAAGATCATGTATGATAGGTGTCGCCAATTGAGCATATCCCTCAACATTAAGAAAGGAATTTTCACTACTCCATTTGGCACCCTTTTGGGACATATCATATGTAAGGAAGGATTGCTGGTGGATCCTACAAAATTTGTTGTTATTTTGGGATTGGGGGAGCCTACTAGCTAAAGTGCGGTGCATGGATTCCTTGGGCATACGGGGTATTACTAGAAATTTATTAAGGGGGCCAATTTCATCAAGTCATTGGAAAATTTGCTGAAGCAAAAAAGTACATTTCCTTGGGGAGAGGTGCAACAAATGGAATTTGACACATTAAAGAATATGCTTATCACCGTGGCCATATTACTCTTTCCCTCTTTAGATAATCCATTCCATGTACATGTTGATTCTTCAAGGATGGTGATTGGAGAAATCTTAGCACAACCTAGAGAGGGAATTGTTGACCACCCCTTGTGATTTTCTAGTAGGAAGCTAACCCCAGTAGAACAAAACTATACTACTACTGAGTGTGAGGCATTGTCATGATCTACGCACTACAAAAATTTAGAAGTATCTATTTGCAACACCCTTTATATTCTACATGGACCACATGGCATTGAAGTACTTGGTAAACAAGCTCATTCTACAAGGGCGCATATACAAGTGGGTCCTACTATTTCAAGAGTTTGAGTTTACAGTTGTTATAAAACTGGGTAAGAGTAATTTTAGGCCTGACCATCTATCAAGGATTGACTTAGGAGAGGATGCATAGAACATTGAGGACACAATGCTAAATGCACAACTATTCAGATTATAGTAGCACACCCACTAACTTGGAATATATTGTTGTGTTTCTCAAAATAGGTGTGGTGCTAGAGGGAATGAAGACTTTGGAAAAGAAGTACTTATCCATACACATCGCTCCCTACATGTTAATTAGTGGAGACTTAGACAAGCTAGGTCATGATGAGGTTTTACGCCAAATAAGTGTGCTTAAGCATGAGTGCACTACAATCATGGAAGAGGCTCATGGTGGAATTTTAGGGGACACTATGCAGGGAATGTAACTACATGTAAGATCCTTATGGCATGATTTTAGTGGGAAATGGTTTACAAATATTGTATTAAATATGGCAAGTCTTGTGATCACTTCCATCTCCTTGGTAAACTAGGAAAAGAGATGAAATGCCATTAAGAATGATTACTGTGTAGAATCATTAGAGAAATGGGAAATTTAATTTATAGGCCCTATTTCTCTAGTTACACGAAGGACATGTTCATGTTATTTCTTAGATGCATAGATTACCTTACATGGTGGGCAAAAGTGGCACTGCAAGGGATTACATAACGAAAAACAACAACTAGGTTCTTATCGTAATATATAATCAACATGTATGGATGCCCGTTGAGCTTAACAAGTGATAAGGGTACTCATTTCTTAAATGAGACAGTTAGAATCCTATTGGTAGAATTCATGGTGGCCCATCACAAGACTACCCCTTATCAGCCACAAGCTAATGGGATTGCTGAGGCGTTTAACAAAATTTTGAATCACACATTAACCAGATTTTTGATGTGGGAAGAAAGGATTGAATGACAAAGTTTTGCTATGTTGTGGTCATATCAAAATATTTATAAAATATTGAACAAGTCCACACCTTTCAATTAGTGTTTTGCATGGAAGTTGTGTTACCTATTGAATTCATGTTACCATCACTACGTATATGTGCACAGTAGGAGGGTTAGATGATGAACAAGTGCTTGAGGAGAGGATTGATAAGTTGATGCAGTTGGATGAGAGGTGAGCTATTTCTTGATGGAGTCAAAAATAGAAAAAAATAGGTAGAAGGCATGAGCATGATAGACACATCAAGAACAACTAGTTTAAGGTTGGGCAGATGGTTCTCTTGTATGATTCCAAGTTTCTGCACCATCCTAGGAAATTCAAAGTCCATTGGTTGGGCCCGTACATTGTATCCTATATACTTGATTCAGGTGATTGTCAGTTATAAGTGCTAGATGGAACATGGTTTCCTAGCCATTTCAATAGGATTAGGTTGAATCCCTACTATAAATAAGTATTATTTGTGTTTGTAAATAAGGCAAATGTATGTTTAGCCTATGATTTGCTTTGGTGCAGTTTCCATTCTTTATGTTTCCCTTCTTGTTGCTATGTTTTTTACATGTTTGTGTGTTGGTAGCCACTTATTATTTTCAAAAAATTTATTTATGTAGAGGACCATGCATCCTTTTTGTGTGGTTTGGAGTGATATGATAAGTGATGGAAGTTATGGTTGTGGATGGCCCAGGTTGAAAAATCAAAAACACGTGGATTAGAAGATCACGTGTAGAAGAGGTGAACATAAGGGAAAGATGGTGTCAAAAATATTTATAGAAACCATGTACAAGAATGAAAAGTACATGAATAACATGAGGTAGGCAATGTCAAGAACCGAGGATTAGACATAGAGGAAGAATGCCTTGAAAATGTACACGCACACATAAGGATTTGTGGTCGATAAGGGTTTTTTTTGCACAAAGGTTGCACAATGTTTTTCATATAGGATTGAGCGAGAGGAAAAGCCCTAAAGGTTGGCATTAGAAAAAGCCACCTTTATTATAAAAGTATGTTGGTACGTGCCATGGCATTTATCGCAGAGAAAATTTATAAGTTATAAGATATAAGATGGATGTGTTGTTTCCTACCTTGCGTTTTAAATTATCAAAGAGCTCCTTGCAAGAATTTTTGAAAGAGTTATGAAGATTTACGGCATCCTAGTTTGATCAATGAACCATAGTGGAAATGAGTACATGGGCATAAGAGGATAAGGTTGTGTGGAATAATCCTACGGTGTTACGTCGTCTTGTGGAAAAAGGGTTTTCTAGGTTAGGGTTGTATAGAAAGGCACGAGGTTTGAAGGAATTTTCATAAAGGAGTGGAACCGCTAAGTTGAGCAAGATCCAGATCAAGAAAGAGGAAGAATTTTTAAGGACTTGATGAAGGAATGGAACTAAGAAAGTAGAAAATGTTTCACTAAAGAAAGGAAAGGGCAAGGGAAAACAATCATTTCTACCAATTTCAATGAAGAATGGTACGTAGAAATGCAATACCAATGACGATGACATATTACTTGGTAAAGAATGGGTGTCTCACATCAGGAAGATGGACGTTAGTGATTATAACCATCAAACGAGCACCACATAAAATGAAATGACACTAGAAATGGTTTTCCCTACAGAGAAGAGGACACCAGATGGAATGCCCATCTATGATGATGAGGTAAAGGTGAAAATGGAGAAGGTTGGGTTGTTACAACTCTACGAGTTTCCCTATTTCAACAATCTTGAGTGACTATACTAATGGTCGATGTGATGTCACACATGCATAAAGACCACTTCTATTTCACATGTCGAGGATGCACATAACCCCCCAGCTAATTTCTAAGTTCACCAACCTTATCTGTGAAGGAGATTCATTGACGATGATTTGGAAGACAAGGAAGCCATTAAGAAGATTGTTGAGGCTTATGACTACAAGAAGGGTTCATGTTACTTTGAAATTTCTGTAATTACTAACTCGGTGATGAGGATTTCTACACATTTGGTCATAAAGTTGAATGGGAAAGAGAGATGGACATAGATCAACAAGGCTTGGTTAAATGTATGTTGTAAGATCTCGGAGGGGACCATATATAACCTCTCATATTTTATTGTAGAGGAGATCATAAATTCCACGCACAATAGAGAGAAGATCATGTTTGGTAATGTCCTCCTCACCATTTCTTTTTAGAGATTGGAGTTCCCAATGGGCCGGATAAGTTTGTTTTGGAATACCCAGATGAGAAACCCTCCCCCATTAAGAGGTTTGAACAATATACTTGTGACACCATGACAACCGCTCATAAGGTGCACCTAGAAAGGTGGTATAAGTGGACATGTGATGCATTTGGGGCTGAATGGAGAATACCGGAGAAGTTTCCTTCACTATTGCAAGGAGAGGCTGAGTTCACTGTATACCAAGATTTTTGTATTAGCATATTTACTTTGATAGATGGCACCAAGAGTCCTTGGTGTAAGTTTCCTTTCTCCTACATGGCATAGTACTTCCAAGATGGGGTCAATCATTTCAAAGAGGTGAAGAAACTTAGGTTTGATCTAAGTGTAGTAGATCAAGACTACCACAAGCTACACATGAAGTTAATATACCCTAAGAAGTGCACTTACATGGATAGGTATGTCTCTCATGACATATAAATGTTGAAACCAGTAACATTACCTATTGCAGGGAGGAAAACAATGAGGGTGTATTTGTGCATAAGGCCTAAGTATGAAAAGGGTACTTATGTTGAAGGTGATGTCTCCATTCCTAAGGATCCCATCATGCGAAAACGGTTGTGCAAGGAAAAATAAAGAGGATAGGCTCTTGAGAAAAAGGTGTTGGGCATGCAGATAGTACAGATAATAGGGACATAGAGTCGGCATGGGTGCAAGCTTACGTCACCGGAAGAGGTCTCCCATCAGTGAAAGATTCACCACATAAAGAAGAGTCACCGTAGAAGGAAGAGTCATCGGTAAGGGGAGAGTCACCCAAGAAAGAATGAATAGGAAATCCCCTACATTGGAGTCACTAGTAAGGAAGAAGTAGAGGGTGACACAAGGGTTAGACTCGGGAAAAATAAAAGCATGGAGACCGAAAAGGTGATGAAGATAATGAAGAGTGTGACAAGGGTTAGAATCATTCTATTGATGATGTACATGAGTCAGAAGAAGAAGGAAATAAAGATATGGATGAGAATGAGGAAGGCACTCATGACAAGGGGGAGAAAGGAAGTAA
Source organism: Taxus wallichiana var. yunnanensis (assembly GCA_018340775.1). Lineage (NCBI taxonomy): Eukaryota > Viridiplantae > Streptophyta > Pinopsida > Cupressales > Taxaceae > Taxus > Taxus wallichiana. The sequence goes on from CM031238.1 coordinate 105,999,111, forward strand.
ACATGAAGGATCGGAGACCTCAACCCCGACCAAGGAGAAAATGGATAATGCTATAGAGAGAGAAGTGGAAGGAATTATCCAACAATTGGTGGAGCACAAATTCTATTGAAATGCCAAAGAAGTGCTAATGGAAACCGAGGAGAGTACAAGTATGGGAAAGGAGTATGGGACCATAGGCGAGACCCCATCTTAGCAGTAAGCTTCCCAAAGGAAGTGTACATAGGTGGAAAGGGCATAATAGCAGCACATGAACAAGAGATGACTTACATTAATGATCTAAACAAGGTACTTGCATGTGCACTTCCAAAGTATAGTGCCCACAAACCAACTCTTTGCTTGGTCTTCTTTTGATGAAGAAGGTGCGTACCCATGCACAAGGAAAATTCTATCTTGGGATTTTGAGTCCCACATTGATGAACCCTGAGTTTGAGGTAAATTGAGATGCATTGATGAAGATATCAGATGCTAAGGAGTAAACCCTCTGGTAAATTCCCAAAAACTATCTAATGAGAAAGTTTGCAATGCACTCAATAAAGCATCGGTGGAGGTGGAGGCAAGACTCTTCGGTAGAAATGAAAAAATAAGGGTCTTGGAGGAAGAGCTTGAGAAAAATAATGAGGAGATCATTGAGTGGGATGAAAAATAAAATAGAAGGAATTGATTAGTGCACAGTTAAGGCATGAGATGAGGGATGAAAAGGTAAAGGTGCATGAATTGCATAAGAAGATAAAGGCCATTTCAGATGCCATTATCTTGAAGCACCCGGACATAGCCCCACTTGAACATAAATACAAGTCAACCATCCACCGATTGGAATACTTAACCCGCATCCTCACCTTGAAAAGGTGACCACTTATTAGAGTTAGCATAGGAGGTGATGACATGATAGAAGGAGGAGGAAAATATGAAGATTGGGAGAGAGTGACTCAATACTATGAGATCCTTTTACACAATAAAACCGCCGTGCAAATGCCCAAATTCATGTATGACAACTATGCCAATAGAGATAGGGTAATAAGCTCATTGGTTTCTACACATGAGGAAGATCTGAAAGAGTTTTAGGAAAAGAACAAAGGCAATAGGGTGGAGCATGACAAGATCCTAGCCAAAGTTAAGAAGAAGTTGGAAGCAATCAAACCTTATGGGGTTTGATTAAGAATAAGCTAAAGGAATCAGTAACTTCAAGTCATTTTGCGGCAGATGGATGAGCTAGGTGACCTTAACAAGCAAATTGGAAAGCATTGTAGATACTGTTGAAAGCTAAGAGCGAGGAACTTAGTTTTGATGAAGTAAGCACATTGGTGGGTGACCTACTTCAGCAGGCATAGGGAGAAGTAGATGCTTGGGAGAAGATTGAGGCATCCATAAAGAAGGAGTTCCCACTCCTCATGCAAAGAATAGCATATTCTTCTATTCTTCCATTCTTTAATTGTTTCAATACCACTATTATTTATTATTTGAGGAAGCAGAATGTTTCGAGGATGGAGAACATGCATAGTGTGGGGTGATGTTGGACCTAAAATATTGGCTAAGTACTAAGAGGCACACACATGTAGGATCAATAGATAGAAGGGCACTCAGGGAAAAGTGCATAGAAAAAGGGTTTAATAAGGGTTTAAGTGGAACCAAGGCGCGTGTGAGAGGTAGAACAAGGGTTTAAAGGACTTATCCATATTTAGAAAAATGGAGTCACTTGAGTAAAAACGTGAGGACCCGAATAGGTGTGATAAGTGGATAAGGTGCTAACCTGGAACCTTAGAGGTCAAGAAAAGGATATTCCACATAGGGAATATTCCCTAAGGCATCATTACAGCTTAGTGGAAGGTTTACAAAGAATATAAGCATTCACTAATGGAGGACTACATCAAAACTTGGCATGTGATCTACATAGGAAAGAATTCATGGTGGTGTAGGTTGATCCTATTTAAATAAGTTCTTGGGACATGAATATATATATATATATATATATATATATATATAGAGAGAGAGAGACAACAAATGGAAGCAGAGAGAAGAAGGTAAGGTAACAAGGTGTTACAAAAATATTAGGAAATATTAAGGGTTTGAGTCCATGGTGTTGGGTTATAGATTTCTTAGTGATAGCAGGTTATAAGGGAGGCCATTAAGGATAAGTATGGATACTAGGATCCTGTAATAAGGAATATAATGGGTAAAAGCATAGTTAGGATCTCTAATCAGATAGGTTTAAAGGAGTCGAGTCTCTCATTTGATGAATATGGTCTGAGATGACCCTTTTGAATGTAATATGGCTACCAAAACTCTGTTAAATCAATATACATGGATCTATTATGTACAAATTACTTATGGGTGTAAACCCTCATGTTATTTGGCTTATCATGACTTAGATCTGGTTTCTTGTACTTCTTACAATGTTTATTAGCTTTTGTGATGCATTAATGTGTAGATTTGTTAGTTATATCTTCTGCCTTTTAAAGTAGATGAATGTACTTCTGTTTTTGTAAATAATCCTCCATTAATGGAAGAAATCTCTTGCAAATCTCACATAAAGGAGGGGCTCAATGTGCTGCGCGCACCTCAGTGAGTTCCTAGTGTATATGCTGGATGATAGGTTAGGCGTGCTTGGGGTTAGAAATAAGTATTGAGGGTAAAATAATGAATACATACTTCTAGATTTGATTCCAAATTTTATGCTATAGAAGAAGCCAAGGATTTGACTACCTTGAAGATGGATGAGTTGCATGGAATTTGAATACATATGAAATGAGGATTGTTGATTCCAAACAAGCCAAGAAAGAGATTTCTTTCAAATCTAAAATGAAGACCAAATGTAAGAAGGCAAAGGATGATGATAATGCTCCTAAAATTGATGATAAACTCTTTGCAATGATGGATAGGAGATTGAACGTTAGATCTAGTAGGTAAAAAGTAAAATTCCATTTAAGTGTTTCAATTGTGGTGAAGTAGGTCACTTTGCTGCTAAGTGTCCTCATAGGCATGAAAAGGAAGGTGATGAAGACCATGAGGATGATCATGATAAGAAGAATAATAAGTTTAGTAAAGTAAGAAGAAATTTAAGAGGTTTGACTATAAGAAGAAGGGAAAAAGAATATTTTACACAAAGGAAGAGGCTTGTTTATCTAATGTTAGTAGTGGTGTTTCATATTCTCATTTCATATCTAATCATGAATATGCTAGAGATAAGGTTTTGTTTATGACTAAAGATGTCATGAGATCTACTAGTAGTGGCTCTTCATTATTAGGTGATTTCATATCAGGTTCTTGTAGATATTCTGAGGAAGAATAAGATGATGTTGAATATGAACTTATATGCATCCAAAATGAGTTAAGGAATGCTGAAAGGAATAACAAGAACTTTAAACCTTAGATCAAAGAGTATGAGGATAAGATTCATGATCTAGAATAAATGCGAGAAGATTAAATCAAGAAATCTAAATGAGTCAATCAAATTACTAGAATAAAAGGTAAAGTTCCTAGTCACAAGTTTATAAGACAAAGAGAGAAAGTGCATAAAATTTGAAAATGATACAAAGTTTCAAGGGTAGAATTTCTAGAGGTTGGTAAGAAGACTATGTCTTTTCAAAAATTTGAGAAAAGTACTAAGGATCTTAATGATCTTCTTAGAAAACAAAGATCAATAAGTGATAGAGTAGGTTTGGGGTTTAGTGATGACCTCAAGGGAAAAGAGAAGATGTAAGAAGATAGTCTTCAAACCAAGAATAATGGAGAACCAAGCATCAAGGTATGAGAGATCATTTAATGGTTATTATTTCACTTGTAATGGTTTTGGTCATAGGTCTAAGGAGTGTAGAAGGTTTGCTAGAGATGATCACCCTTGGAGGGATAGTAGGAGTGAGCAAGCTAAGAATGCATTTTGTTATAATTTCCACGAGAGAGTTCATGTTGCTAAGTATTTCTTGTATGAACCCTCAAGTCATATTTGGGGTAATGAAGGCAAAAAAGGTAAGAATTCAATTGTGTGTTTAAATTATAACAAGATTGGACATGTTGCTATAAATTTTTATGGCCCTATAAGGAAAACGAGGAGTTTTCAAGGTATAAGAATGAATGATAGAAGGAAAAATAGATCATGAGAGCCTAAAAGGAATAATGAGGTCTCATCGAGAACAAATTTTGACACAAATCAAGGTATAACTTAGTTCTCGATCATAAACAAGTGGATGGAAGTGATTTTCAGGTGTCTAAGAAGGTTTGGGACCTTTTCAATTCTTTCTTCTAGATCCATCATGGTGTCATATGCCTCTATTAGGATTCTTAGAGGTGTATTGGTTCATATGAAGCATTGAAGAAAGGGGAATATGGCTAGGTTGATTTTTTCCTCCTATAAGGTGTCAAGGCATGTTATCATGAGTATCTAAGAAATTTTTGAGGTCCTACTTGGTTATTCAAGTTGTGAAAATGATAAGGTTATTATCTAGTGGTCTTTGAGTTTTTACATATGTGTTCTTAAGTCTGTATCTATTTTTTCATGAAGTGTTGTCAGTTTGTTAAAGTTCATATTTTGTAAGGGTCAAGTTTTAGTCTCAAAGTATGTTTGTTATGCTATGGAATCTAATTCTAAAGTCGTATCTTGGTCTCGACTTAGTGATTAACGTTGGTGGTAGGCATCAAGGCATCTCTTACCTCATGAAGTCAAGTCTGAGTTAAAGCATGATATGTCATAGGACTATCACAATCTATAATTCCTACATGAATTATGTGTAAGAGTATATATAGTATGTGAAGTTTGGTAATGGTCTCAAATGGTGGAAATAGGTGACAAAAGTATCTTTGAGCATGAATGTTCTTCAAGGAGTTTGTATTTTCTTTATAAAGAGTTGTCTATTTTCTAGCTTTCTTAGTTAGGTGTCCTTGAGTCATGTCCCTTATGGTGTTAATAATGCTCATATAATTCATGTAGAAGAAATGAATAAGGATGTGTGTCATCAAATATTATGACTTGATCAGACCATCATAACAAGGTGGTTTGAGGTAGAATTCATGGAGATTGTTAATGGACAATTCAAGAAGAATACAAGTGTGTGGTTGTTATTTCTATACTTCACACTAAATTTTTATTACTCATGAGTTAAAAGGATATTGATACAATGTCCTTGGAAATTTTTTTGAATTTTAAACCAAAATATTGTGCATCTTGAGTTAATTCTACTTGAATCAATCAGTAAGAGATCATAAGAAGTGGTATGAAGGAAAATATATGTTTGAAGGTGTAAATGGTTAAGTTGAAATTAAAAATTTGGTAAAAATCATCTTAACAAGGTGTTATTGAAGATTCAAGAGGTTCCATTCCTAAAAGAAGTCAAAGTTCCTTGGAATCCATGACAATTCTCATATTTGACCGTGAAGAGTGTTAGAAGACCTAATTAGTAGGGGAAAATTACAAACTAGGCTCATCTCCTTTAATGAAAAGCTAAAATATTAATGAAGATGTTAAAATGGGCTTCAAATTAGGTAATTTTAATTTTCTCGATAAAGTGATTTTTTAAAATTAATGGGTGATTTCCTCTTAAGACAGGGGCTAGGCTTGTGTCGTCAAAGATAGAAGAGAGAAAGAGAAATAAAATCCCATAACTTGTGTGTGGGTCATATTGTGCATCTGAGATATAGATTTAATAAGGTTCAAAGAAAAATTATATGGTCTCATATGTCTCCTTATCTCAAAGCATGAAGATGTAAGGTCTATTGTGACTAAGTATAAGTATATCAAGGAAAACAAGGTAAAGTCTATAAAAATCGTAAAATGATTACTACATGATCTGCAAATCTCTTATATATGTATTAAATGATCTATAATGTGTAATTTTTTCCAAATGAGGCCAAAGGAGTGATCAAAAGTTGTAAGGCAAAGTCATGATTGTGTAACAAGGTATAATGAATAGTAAAAAGACATCTATAGGTCTCTCGATATTTTACTAAGTTAGGGGAGCTTATTTGATCTTAATCGAGTATATATGGTATCCACCAGGGGTTCTTTGATTCCATGTAGGTGTTAAGGAAAGTGCAACAATGATTTGTGCAAGGAATTGTTAAAAGATCGTTGTAAGCTAAGGTATGATCTCATGTGTTGAAAATTGCTATATTCATCAAACATTAAATGTATCATATCATTCCATGAAAGGATGATTGGTAATGCTCCATAGTGAAAAATGTTGAGAATGAGCATAAGTAATATTCATCTCAAGAAGATAATAGTGTTATATAAGTAAAGTGACACTAGTCATTTTTGCTAGAAGAAGGTAACTAGGTCTATTTTATAATCATAGATGGTCATTTTGCTCCAAAATGTGAAGTAATATGTCTTTGAAGTGTCTCCAAGAAAGGGGGAAACTCTTTTTTCAGTCATTTAGGTGTGCATTATGGTTAGAGTAGTTTATTTGGAGAAGAGATGGTGTTTGTAGAGGTATATGATTCTTTGTTTGCAAAAGTGGATGCTTCAAGATGCTAAAACATTAATAATGTATGTTACAAGATGAAATCACTACTACAGTAGGTAGGGTATATGGTATGCCTTAAGCTTGTAAAGGTATTAAAGTTATTGGAGATCATGGATTTACCTCAAGAAAATATTGTGGTGAATGATGATGTGTATAGGTGATATACAAGAGGAAATGGGTGATTGATGCTAGGAAGTTCAAACATAGCATGTACGGAGGAGAAAATCATTGATGAGGAACTTTAGAGATCAAGCGTAGAAGTTTTGATCTATCTTCAAGACATCTACACAAGGTAAGGAGACATAAGGAGGTATGAGTCTAGGGGGAGCCATAAGGATGTGTTTCATATGTTTCTTGAGCTTCTAGGACATGATACATTTGGTTCCAAATGCACTAAAGGTTCCTACGTTAGGGAACTTTTTCCTAAAGGATGTGAAAAGTCAAGGTATGCAAGAGACAAAGTCAAGTTTGAGCATTAATAAGTTGAGAAAGGAAAATAAAGAGGTATGAATGATATTTTTGGCTTCATTTCATGATTTTTGGCATGTTCATAAGTTGTATGCACTAGCTTAAGGTCTTCTACAATACTCTCATAAGTTGAAAAGATTAAAACATGGTATAAGGAAGATGGAAGATGTTCCTAAGTCCTAATAATGATGTTTTATGATGTTTCAACTCAAAGAGAGATGTAAGAAAGATGATTTTATCTCTATATTATCATTGTTGTCATGGATAGGTGTTGTATATGATCTTTCCTAAGTGTATACAGTCATAAATGCCTTAAAAGAAGTCAAAATAAGTTCTTGTGAGAAATTACTATGTTTGTGAGGTAGTATGAATACTTTTGATGATGTTTCCAACCAAATGGTGATTCTATGAAGTTGAGAAAGATTAAGATCACACAATTATAGGTATTATTTTTCATTAATGTAAAAAGGGGGAGAAGTTTAGGAGGTTTCCATCAATGACAAAGGGGGAGATTGTTGGCATGTTGTGTTATAGGTGTTATCATTGATGTAAAATTTCAATAATGACAAAGAGGATAATGGAGAAGGATAATAGCATGCTTAGTGTGATGGTGACATGGAGATTCAGATAGCTACATGATGACATGAGGTGATTCAGTGAGATTATCTTGGTCTAAGTAAGCCTAGTTAGGATACCTAGCTAGCTTATGTGATGGAGCATGGTGGTTTGATTTTCTTGGTGGCTTGAGGTGCATGGTAGAAGAAATGGAGATTCATGTGTTGGGAGTATATATGTGTTGGGAGTATTTAAGCACTCACATGAGTTTTAGGGTGCATGTACATGTTGAAGACCAAGATTCAGGTGCTCATCTAGACCAGGCCTAGGTGCTTAAAGCATGAGGATGAGATATGTTGAGGAAATATAATTTATTAGCCATGTGAGCTCATTAAGTATATACATATTTGGATGTCATACATGTTTTTCCAATATCACAGATATATGTTAGGACCTTTTGAATATAGGAATTGCATCTCATGATTTGAATGAATATATGGATTATTATTGAAGTTTTAGTTGACCCTAGCCTAAACACATACAAAATGTGAAAGAGTGTTAAAAATAATAATCCCCAAGGGATGGCCATGTAAATGAGATGGGAGTGGGATGAGAAGATAGAGAACTATGTGATGTGCATCATGATGATTAGATATGATGAAAATGTGTTTCCCACTATTCCCAGATTTTTTTAAGGGCTCGTATTGTGTGAGAAAAAAATTTAGAATCATTCGAAGAGATATTTTTCATGGCTGTGAAAAGATTATGTTGTTTTTATAGATGAAAAGAGGTCAAGAAGTAGGTGATTTCCATCTCGAATCATTTATCCCAAATCGATGAACATTCTTCTACCTCTCGTAATGACATACATGATTATTTAATCAACTTGGCTAAATTTTTTGTTCTTCGAATTATTTGCAGTGAGTCAATTGCACCTTCCGATGCTCACCCCTGATTTTGTTCTTTGCTTGGAAACTTTTTTTTCATTTCATTAGATGTTTCTAAATTTAGTTAAAAAAAGTTCCATGTTTCACAAAAATGAATGAGATCATTTCATCATCACATTTTTATGAACAAATGTTAAGAAGATAAACATTTTTTTTGACGTGTATTATTTAAAAAGTAATTGAAACCCTAACTTGAAAGTAGTAGGATAGATTTACTTTTTGTGTTCAAAAGTTCTCAGGAATTGATTCATTCTTATAGTGTCTCATGTGATTGGATTATGTAGATGACTCCTTCATCTTTCCATAAATGTATTATAGATGCATATGGTGATGAGTGGACCCCACTCAAACAAGAAATTTTATGAAGAATTTCCATTTCCATTTGGGACAAGATTATCCAAAGGAGATGCAAAATAAATGGATTTTTTTTTAGAATGGGACTTTTACTTGATTTCCATTATGGTTTCAGATCATGGTGGTTCTTATAAATGGAAATGTGTTCCCTATTTTTATGAATACTAGTCAAAAGTTAGTTGGGGCGCTTTGGAGTAGTTTCATAGATTGGCTTGGTTGGAGGCCTTCCACTTAGAGTTGGAAGGAAATATAATATTTTATGGAAACATTATTCTAATATATTTCTAGTAATATAAGTTTTGTCTCTTGACGATGATGATATTGGATGATTATTATCAACTTGAACTTTTTGTAGAGAAGAAGGTTTGTTGTTCTTAAGACATTTAGAATCTATTTTGTTGAAAGAGAATGAGGTGAATGATGCATGAAATATGAAAGAGTTAATGCTTTTCATTTAAGAGTTGGAGAGTGAAGAGGAATGAATTTTTTCCTATTGGAAGGCCTTTAGAGGTATTTTAAGTGTAAAAAAACAAGGTTTAAACCAATATTATCCAAAGTTGAGATTCAAAATAAATGAATTTTTTTAGAATGGGACTTTTACTTGATTTTTATGTGTAACTTATTTGTGTTCCTAAGAGGAAAATAAGTGTGGTTTTCACATATGGATGTTTCAAGATCTCTAACGAAGCATGTATGTGATTTAAAGAATGCTCATTAGTTGGAGAGTGAAGATAATTTAAATTAGTAGTTACATTCCATATTTGAGTTGTTCTTGGGTGGTCTTGAGGCCCAAAGGTGAAGACAAGGTGTTGGAAACAACTATTTTGAGAAGGATATGAGCCTTCTTGAGTTGGTTATGATAAATTTGATTAATGCAAGATAAATTACAACCATGGATGTTTTTATGAATATTACACATGTGTGATGAATTTTAGATATTGAATAATATTAATTTTGGCATTTTTGGTTTTAGCTCATCTAGGTGATGGGGTTTTGAGCTAATTTTGTGCATGTTTGGTGGTTTTGGGCATGGATGACCTATATGGGCCCAATGTGAATTTTTAATGAAAATTTTTTTGGATGCGTTTTAAATTTTATTTTTTGAACCAAAGGATGTAACTGACCTATATAGTTTGTTTTAATGAAGAGAATGGTACAAAAGTGAAGTTGTAGTTCAAATTTGAACTAGTTGCTTGAGAGGGAAAAAGTGTGACATATGTGAGTGTGTGTAATGGGTATGAAGGATGTTTTCAGATGTGAGGAAGTGTGCAATAAATTTATGATTGTTAGAGAGAGTGTGTGCAAGGGTTTTAATCTAAGACAAGTGAAGAAAGTGAGAGATACATCGAGTTGGAGAAGTAAGGGTTTGAAAAATGGTTTCAACGTGTGTGATCTGAATAGGTGATATCCATAAGTTTTTGTAGCAACAAGACATCATATATACTCATCAAAAGGTGGTTTATTGTGTTATTTATCATCTTAGGGGGTTTTAGCCTCCTTGTGGAGTTGGTGTTTCACTAAACTAGGGGTTGGTTCTCCTTGTAGGGTTAGTGCTCTACTAAACTAGGGGTTGGTACTCCTTGTGAAGTTGGTGCTTCACTAAATACTTTTGATTTGAGTAATATAATTAGAATTTTCAGTGGGTTTTATTCCCCTTGAGGGTTTCCCACTTATATCTTGTGTTATGGTGTTCTCTCTCTTGTTCATGGTTATTTGAATGTATGTTGTATGATGTTGTGCACACATTAATGAATGGTTAATTGGTTTATGGTTTAAGAAAGAAAATATGAAATTGATTAAATGTTTTATGGAATTATTCACCCCCAAACCATTATTTTTCCAACATAAAGATGTGTACTACCTAAATCAATTAATATGGTGAGAGGAATATTTTTGAAATACCCTTTTACCCTGATGGTTTGATGAGTGGTGACTCCTACCAAGATGTGAAGTGATCTGTTTGGATGATAATCCCGAGGAGGGGATTCCTCCAACAATGATTCTTCTTATAGTATTTCTTATGCATCTTGTCATTTATTTTATTTGGGAGGTGATTTTACATGTACGAGGTACAAATTTTGTTCCACTCATTAGTGACCCTTAGTGAACTTGTCATCACAATTCTAATATAGGCATTTATCTATGTGCTCCTGAATTTCCTCTTTAGTAATACGTTTAATTGGGGATGAATTTAGAGGAGGCACCGTGGGAGAAAACTAAGATACTATATTTTTGAATGAAGTGAACTGAAAGGTCACTATTGTGGTATGAATTTGTCCTATGCTAACTTGGCTAAGACCAATGCTTCCATCATGTTATCGAGGTTTAAATTTTTTTACTTATGAGTGGATTTCCTCCTTGAGGCCACCGATGAAAAATATCTTCAAAAATTCATATGAAAAGCCTTACAAGTGATTGAAAATATCTCAAATTCCATCTGTAATCATGGATTGATTCTATTTGTCGAGTTTATTGAGAACTCCTATGAAGTCATCATAATCACTGGGGCCAAACCGCTCCAGAATAAGGGTAGTGAACTTTGGTCATTTTATTTCATCATGATATTTTAAATGCCAATTGTACCATTCTATGGCTGCTTGTTTCAAGTGAAAATAATTAATGGGAACCTTTTTTACATAGTAGGTATTGTGGAATCTAGGAATTGTTCTCGCCTTGTAGATCTACCCAGTTGGATCTATACCATTGAAGTGAGGAAAATACATCTTGGAACCACGTGGCATGTTTGGATAAGATTTTGTTTTTTGAAATGGACTTCAATATGTAGCTTCTTATCGAGGATGACATTTTTTAATTAATTGTGTGCATCATTTGTCTAATCTTGGACATTTGTGCCTTGAAGGAGGTGATTTCTTCCTCTATGATTTGTTTTCCTATACAGTGATAACCATGACCAAGAGGGATTATGGGGTTCCAAAAAGAATGGTTGGAGTTATATGTTAAATTTATCAGCTTGAAGAGATGATTGAAATGGTATAATATCTCTAAAGACCAAAAAAATTGGAGGCTATGTTTGGGGGGCTAAAAAATATTTTTATTAGAAAATTTTCATAAAAAAAAGTTAAAATGATCTCCATAGATTAAAAATCAAAGTGGTGGGTTTCTCAAAAAGTAGGAAAAATAATTTTGTATAATATTACTATAATCAAGTTTTCAAGTTTGGGAAATAAATTAGGTTTTTAAGTCAAGGTAGTAAAGTAGGTTTTCAAGTCCTGAAAATAAGATGGGATTTCAAGTCAGGAAAGAATTCAGGTTTGGATGTTAGGAAAAACATTCTAGGAAATAGGTTGGGAAAACATGTTAGGGAAACAGGTTATGGAAAAAAGTCGAGGAAACTAATCAAGGGAACAAGTCGGGGAAAAAGAGGGAAATAGTTCAGGAAATAATTCATGTAAAAGTGTCAAGGAAACAAGATGGGGAAATAAGTTGGAGAAACAAGTCAAGGAAATAGTCGGGGAAGAATGTTGGGGAAACAATTTGGGGAACTAAGTTAGGGAAACAGTCAAAGAGATGAGTTTAGAAAATATGTCAAGATAGCAAGTTGGGGTTTTAAGATCTGTGAAACCATAAATGAGCTATACCACATCTTTTATTATAATTCCTTGATGTATGGAAAAAAAATCATTGCAGATAAAGTGTTCCTGAAAGAGCTCTGATATCAAATGTAATGAATTTTATATGACACATTAAGTCACACAACACAAGTGGTATAGATTAGTTTATAAAAAATTTAAAATCCCATTACCAAATCATAGGAAAAATTGAGTGGGAAACCTCCTTTGAGTAAGCTCAATATAATAATTTTCATGGATTATTTTCTTAGCCTAAACACTCCCTAATATACTAGTTCTATTATATAAACTACCACTACCCATGCATGTTGGATTAATATTAATATCTCATAGTATGACTTACAAAGAATACACATTTATAACATCTTGTACACTAATAATGTAAGAAGAAGGGTAGGAAAAAGGGCCTTAACAACTAATTATAACAAATCTTGAAGCTCACAATGAATAATCATCTACAATCATACCTCCTAAAATGGATAAAACAAGGAATCATATACATTTTGTTCTATTATATCACGACATAAGAAAGGAGGGTGAGGATCCACTCCTCACTTTGCATAATGAAGAAGTGACAATTAAAGATTAACTACAAGTACTTAGTCACCAACTATCAAGCTTAGCTTCTTATATCCACATCGAGAAACCTAAGGTCACCACACTAAAAAGATAAAGTGACGTATGATACATCACACATAAAACCAATAAGGAGAATCCTACAAATCAACCACACCTACATACCATTAACACCTTCATGGGAAAAATCATTTGAATAAGAGTGGCAATTGATGAAAGATGCGCTTAGAGGTCTAGAAGAATACAATATTGGACATCACAAGAATGATCATTTTGAAGATTTATTTCTTTAAAACTTTGATATAAAAATGTTACATGTCTCTTTTCCACCTAGCTTTGAATTTCAAAATTCAACAAATATCGTGTAAAAGGTGATCCAAGGGATCATATTAAACATGTATTCTTGTTTTTTTAGGAATTAACCTATGATGAAAATTACCTTATTTGACTATTCCCATGTAGCTTAGGAGGTCATGATTTTGAATGGTTCTCCATCTTCCAAAATTATCCATTTTCACCTTCATATACTTATCTAAGAGATGTTTTTGACACTTATTTTTTAACATGCAGAGTGAAATCACCATGTTTTACTTATGTAGTACCAAACAATTAAATAAAGAAAAAAATTGTTACTTTTTTTACACAATGAATGCAAGGGTTATCTAGTAGCTTCCCTTTCTCTATCCATAAAAATAACTCATTAACATATTTTTACCTAATTTTCATCATGATATTTATTTCCATCTACAGGTGCACTACGTAAGCACATTTAAAGAAGTTATCGAAAAAGGGTATTCAAATTGAAATTTCCTAATATCCAAGGGAATATTAAAACCATTCCAAATGGAATATGATACTAATCCCATAGATAAATCCAAGTTCAACAAAAACAAAAATTTGTGAGTGATAGAATCACTTATTCTAAGCATATTCAAGTGGTCCAAAATAGCCCACAACCGAAACTCGCTTAGGGGTTCCCTAAACCAGACAACAAGAATAGATACCATATCCCACTTAGTCAACTAGAATTAGAATATATGGTTACATTTCATAACACCAAATCCTTTGAAGATGACACACCCAAAATATCATGCTACAAAGAAATAAATATTACTAGTATGATCTTGTTAAATTTCATCATATCGATCGATGTATGAAACTCAAAAACTACATCCAGGATCTCTTAGATTTGTTGGTCATTGTGTATTTATGTTTTCATTGATGTCAACCCCATTCATGGAAAATGGTGTCATGGTATAGTATGAGTTTCCATGTGATGTTATTCAATGGTAAAATATGAAGGTTAATTGGTAGTGTCCAATTTTGGTGAGTTCAATGTTGTCCTGGTGCATGGTCTAGTGAGATGAGTCACAGTATAAGGTCTCCCAAGCTGGTTGGAGTGTTTCATGAGGTCATACATGGTCCATATAATGTTTTTTACATCTACATGAGTTTGCATGATGTCGACAAAGGTTATCTCATGGGTTTTCATGGTTGAGTTAGGTCATTTCGAGCTTGCTTCTATCCCTGGAGCATGTAAAATGAGGTAGAGATGTAAGTTTTGGACCAAATAAATATTTTCCAAGTATGGTATCATCATGGTGATGGTATACATGGAATTTATGGTGAGTATCGGTCAGCATTCAGGTGGTTTTGTTCTTGTATGAGGTCATTAGGAAGCAAACAGTGGGGAATATGCAAGAAAGCACAGTAAATGAGATTGGATAGAGAGTTTGAGATCTATTTGGGATATTTGGTGATTTTAGAAGTTATAGGATGTTTTCATGATGTTTCATGACAAGTTTTAGGTCAAAGTGCTGAATAAATTTTAAGATATGTAAGTTTTGGTGAAACCAGGTAAGTTTGAGTGTGATTTTAGAGCAAAAGTGAACCTTTTAATGCTCGTTATGATTTGTGTGATTTGCATGGGGACATGATATTTTTACATATATTTTAAGGTCATTTATACAACTTTCACAAAAATAATGAGTTTTTTTATCATCACATTTTTTTATGAATCATCGTTAAGAAGGTAAAGTGGTTTGAAACCCTAACAAAACCTTAACTAGGAGCAACTTGCAAAAGAGTGAGTATAGTGACCCTATTTTGATTGCTAGTGAAAAATTGATGTTTGGATGATGTATAGGAATATTCCACATTTACATAAAGTTATGATATAACATGTAGTGATATGTGGGCCCCACCTAAATTTTCTTTTTCTAAAGAGTTCTAGTTTAAGGAGAATTTTTCCAAATGAGGTAATGTATAAATTGACATTTATGAAAGCCTAAGAGTTGTTATTGATTTCCATAAAAGTTTAAAGTTATGGTTATGCTGAAAAAGTACAAAATGTACCCTATTTATGAAGACTGGTTTTGGGATAGTTTGGAGTAGTTCATGGTAAATTAGACATTGCAATAGATACATGATGAGTTAGGAGCTGATTCAAGTTATATTGTGAAGATAGTTCAGATAATTTTCCAATTATTATCAAAAAAATTTATTTGGACAATGTATGCAAAAGTTATGAGTTATTATTTTAGGGTCAAGTTTGGAGGATGTTCATTCTAGCAGGGTAAGCAAGTATCTAATTTGAAGGTTGGTGAAATTTTTTATGGCTTAGATATAATTTATATGTATGTTCCATGTTTTGTTTAATATTGGAAGTGGTTTTTGTGGTGATGGAGTATGTTGGGCTAGTTGTTAGTTCTTGAGTCCAAGTAGGCATAAAAAATTAGTTTACAGAGATGAACCTGATTGAAGGCCTTCAACTTAGAGTTGGAAGGATTTATTATATGTTATGGAAAGGTAATTCAAATATATTTTCAATTAGGTATTTCATGTCTTATGATGAGGTTTTTGGTTAATAATTCAGTCAATTTGTGAAGAAGTTTGTAGTTGCATTTTTAGGACAGTTTTGTTCTTGTTGAAGTATTAGGTTGTTTGGAACATCAAATGGATGAGTTGATTATTTATATCACCTAGAGAGTGAATAGGTGTTTATTTTTCATATATTTAATTGATTTAGAGATATTTAAAGTGAAAATAATCATGTTTTAGTTGAGTTTACAAAACATGTTTTTGGGTAGCTTGATTTGGTGAAGAAAAAAGTAGATGTGGTTTGAGAAGGTGGATGTTTCAAGATGTCTAGCATAAATATAAGTGTTATATAAGTTCTTATTTTTCCATATAGTGGTCACATTCCATATTTTAGACAATTGTGGGTGTTCTTGAGGCCCAAAAGGTGAAATCAAAGTTGCTTTAGAAACATGTGTTTTGTGAAGGTAATGAGCCAGTGGGCCCATTAAATGAAATAATTTGATTTTTAATGAAATGTGTAACTATGGTTTATGTTTAAATGATATATTACTCATGTTTTGTGAATATGGGAGCTTTAATAAGCATATTTTTTGAATGAGGGGATTTTTCTCATTCCAATGGTAGGGGTTTAGGCTTGTTGGTGCATGAATGATTGTTTTTGGCATGACCTAACTATATGGGTCATATGTGACTATTGTAATGATTTTTTTGAATTTTTTTAAGGTTCATAGGTTGAATTTATCATGGGGACCTTCCTCCTTTTTTAGAGATAATAAATGCATATAAAAGTGAAGTTTGAGTTCATTTGATGAGCTAGTCTTGCATGGGGGAAAAGTGCGAGCTAGTGGAGAGTGTTTTACAGGTATGATGAAATTATTTTAAAAATAAGATGTATTTCAGGTTGAGGAAGGTTTTACAGAATGTGTGGAATATTTTAGAGGTAAGATAAGTTGATAAGGAAGAATATTTTGCAATATTGAAGACCTAGGGTTTGAGCTAGTGTTTGTGAGTTGAATAAGTGATCTCCATTAGTCATGTGGCGCTTTAAAAAGAGATAAAAAATATTCAAGAGGTTGAGTTGGTGCTTATTTATCCTAGGGGTTTGTGTCCTCCTTGTGGAGTTATTGTTTTACTAAATTAGGGGTTGGTGCTCCTTATAGGGTTAGTGCTCTACTAAACTAGGGGTTGGTCCTCCTTGTGAAGTTGGTGTTTCAATAAATTTCTTTTCATGGGTAAGTGGGTTTTTTTCCTCATGAGGGTTTCCCACTTACATATGGTGTTCTTTGTTGTGTAATTTTTTCATGCTTTTGTGATTGATTTTTCATATCTTAATAAGCAATCATTGTTATGAATAATGTATGGAAAATCTAATTCATGAATGTATGGTTTCGTTAATGAAGTAAAGTTTTTTTAGGACTAGTTCAACCCCACCCTATTAATCCATTGTGATTTTTAACAATATTAAGGGGATATGAAACTTGATTTCCAAGAGCCAACTAAATCCCCAAATAATTAGTTGGGCATATATGAAGAATATTTTCCCAAGCACAAACAACAAGTAGAAAAAAATTGGATCTGAGTTTCGGTCCTCACAAGGTAAAAACAACAATCACATTATCACCAATACATTGCATCTTTTTTTTTTTTTAATTGGCTACATACACCCAGTCACCCACCACACTAAAACCATAAAAATGAAAACTTAGGAGCGTGTCATTACAAAGAGACACACTCATATCACTATTCCAAAACCTATGTTGACTACTCCTTTAAATGGTCATTATGATCTCTTATAGTAGCTTGAGAAGACACCTGCCAATATATTTATATCTTTGATCTTCTTAAAATATCCATAGTTCATAAATATATACTCTATAATACCCTCTAGCATTTAATATTTTTGAAGTACATTGACCCTTCAAATTTCCAAAGAATTGGTCGCGCAAATCACACCATTTGATAAAATCAAATTTTTCCAAAATGAGATTCTAGTAGAAAACTATACACACTATTTACCTTTACATATAAAATTCATCATAAACCCCAAAAAAATCAAATGGATTTGTGTGGATAACGGATTTGGTTTAAATATCTACACTGAATCTTATTAAATTATTAGGACACACTTGACATGTATCTTAAGCCTAACATCATTTCCATCAAGGCCTATGATAATGCCGAGAGATAGTCCACAAGGATAATTACTCTACCTATGGAAGTTTGGCCTATTACGATAGTAAACTCGGTTCCATGTCATTTATTTGAGCTTCCCTATAATATCATCCTTAGTCATTGTACGCTAAAAATATACACTTGATTTTAAATATATGTGAACTCCCCAAGGTCATACCACGACAAAAAAATGTGATGGATGGGATGGTAATGTGGTGGATAGATACAATGTAGATGGGATAGGTTGGAAATGATAACAAGAGGTCAAGGAAACTGGAGGTTCTCAACTAGAAAAATGGGAATTTGATCGTTAAGAGAGATGAATGCTTTCCTCACTTGTATGCGGGAGTGATACTATGATCAAGGATGATTGCAGTGTGTAGATTGGTGTCAATTTCCATGGAACTAAATAAAACTCGACTCGGTTGAGGAATGTGAGGCAATTTTCCTTCATCTTCTATATATTCCTCTCTAAAGAGGGTCATGAAGGTATGAGAGAAGACATGTAGAAAGGATAAATCAAGGGTTACGGGGTCTAAGCTTGTCTACTTGGTTATCCCATTACTCTTCAACAATATCGATTCATTTGTTAAGTTAAGGGAAATGAGTTGGCCAATGATTTCAGGAGGCACGAGTGTGGCTCTAAAGACTAATTGGTGCAAGCCTTGATAAATGTCTATTTGATTTCTTTAAATGTTTTTCTATCTTATAATTCGATCGAAGATTCTAATACACTTGCTTTGGTGGACCTAGAATGGTCATGTGGGCACTAAGTCAAGAGAAATGGAAACAAACAAACAAACAATATAAAATGTAAAGGGGTTGAGAGATAAGTTCAAGTAGCCTAGGATGCTAAGGAAATAGAAGTTGGGTTTTTCCATATCTAAATTACTATTAATTCTTACTTTTAAATAAACAAAACAAATAAACTTGAATTAAATAAAATATTAATTTTTCCTTTAATTAACTAAGTTTGATTTGAAAATATTTAATTAAAGAAAAGTAAAGAAAAATATCTATCTATTTTTGTATTTTCAATGAGGCTTTAAAAGAAATAAATAAATTAATCTACTTTAACTTCTAATATATCTTTTTGTGCTTTTATGGTTATTAGAAATTAAATGAAATAAACCTATAGACATAGACAAAGAACTAATAATTAAAATAAAACAATCTACTTCTACACTAAAATGAAACAAACAAGGAATAACCAGATGTAGTTATTCCTCTGTTGCAGGATGTGAAATTAAATTTAATTTAAAGAAATATGTATTCTAATTTGTAATTGTGGAAATATAACTTCTTCTAATTGCTTCACCTTAGAATCATGGGAAGAAAGAAAGCTTCTCAAAAGCAATTTCCTCTTTCCCCTGATACTTCCCTATAAAAAAATAAATTGTATAGGTAAACTAATAATGAAGAAATAAAATGACAACCATAGACACAAAAATCTTCCTCAAGCTTATTTCCTTGAAAATCCATAGGGATAAGTATGGAATAAGATATCAATGGAAGTTTTTATGCATACAAATATGGGATGAGGAAATTGAAATATACGAATGTTCTAAAACAAATAAGTGAATAAATTTGTGCACAAAACCTTCCTCCAAATTCTTTCCCATGCAGATCCACATGGATAAGCCAAGAAGAAAATATAAATGGAATATTTATACTAGTAATAAAGAAACTATAAATTCTACCTCTTAAAAACAAGTGTATTGCTTCTTTTAGTTTTAACGACAATATTCTAAAATGAAAGCTTTGAAGAAATTATAAATACACCCCCAACCTGGTTATTGTAGAACTGTGACAACTTCCAAGTGTGGTGATGATTATTTTATCTCCTCAACTTCCTTTCTAGAGATGAGAGTCCAATGATCTAGGGAATAATGTTGGCTGGTTGTAAAAGAAATCAAGAAGATGTTGAGTAGACTAGTTGCAGGAAAATGATCACAAATGCAAGTGGGAAGAAACAAAGCAATGTATATGTTGTTTGTGTACTTCTCAACAAGATTTTGGTAGAGTAATAATGCAATTCAAATAAAAACTCCAACCCATGATACGGGTAAAATTATGGTTTTTATAGAAAAATGGCAGAGAAGAAGTCTAACACACATGGAAATCAAGAAGTGTCAGATCATCCAAGAAAGGGGGATTCAAAATTATAATAATAGTAAACTAAGAAGAGGATTTCAATACATATCCAAAAAGTTATAAATTAGGTGAAATGGTTAAGAAAAGGGTGAGAAAAACACCCACAAACTTGACACGCATTTAGAACACGTGGTTTGGATTCTCAGTTAAATGTGCATGGAACTACCAATCTGCATGACCAGAAATTACGCAGCCACAACGGTGATTATGGAACTACCATGCCATTTATACAACCACCACTTTAAGTAGATCAACGGTTATGTAACCATCATGGCAGGTTGTGTGACTTAAAATCATGACAAACACAAAAATAGAAAAAGATGGCTCGCAAAGGCTTGAAAATCTAGAAAACTTAGAAACAAGGATAAAAAAATTCATATAAACATGTTGAAGGTAAAGGTATAGGATTTGTATCTTTTCATTGTTCTTGAAAAGAAACATTTCATCATTGGATACTTTTACCATACCGCTGATGTAACACCTATGCAATTTTGGGTGCATACATATATTTCCCCCTCGAGAAATCCTTTTAGCCATGAATGGGCATAAAACATGAATTTTGAGTATGATGTTCCCAAATGGGAGGGTTATAAATTATACCTTAATCACCATGTAAAAACCATTCTAATCCATCCTTCTTGTCACTTTTAAAAGAGAGACGGAAAACAAGTGCAGATATAAACACGATTAACAAATTAATCTAAAATAAAATAAAAATATTACTTACCAAATCTATAAGGGTGAGAAATATACTTGCTTTAAGACGTCGACTCCCTACATATACTCACTTAAAGTGATATTAGAAAACCAAATTTGTGCTATATATATATCACTTTTTTACTATTTTTAGAAATCATTTTCACACACACTCCTAGCTAATTTTGGAGCTTTGATTACTGGTGACCATTTCACGTGAGAATACAATCAAATTGAAGAGCACTCGATGATGATGGTAGTGTAACCAACAATAAGTGGAAGATGGTCACAAACATGTAAGATTATATGCATTTGATTTTTTTCCTAAAATGTAGCACTTGTTTGAAACTAGGCATAGGAGGGGTGGTTTTTATGATTCGATAGTCAAAATGAGTGTGGGGGTGTCTCTTAGGTTTTTTTCATTTTTTGAATGTTTTGGTTATTTTTTGATTTTTTGAAAGTTTTTAAACTTTAGTTTATGGCCCAAGTTTTGTGGACACAACTACCATGGCGATTACATAACTATTTATTTTTATAGAATAACAATTATGTAACCACCACGATGATCATAAACTTTGAATGATCACATAAACATAATCGATTCTCTAGTAGAGTGGCAGGTTGTATAACCATCGTAGTAGTTGTGCAATGGCCACCTTTCTTAGAGTAGTGGTTATGTAATTGTCACAAATTTTTGTGTTTAAAATCTAAGTACAAAGTTTCTTTTTGTTTTTTACTTACATTTATATTATTTCATCAATCTTGTTTTGTTCTTATAACATTATAACTTGCTCTTTCTCCTTATTTTAGATGTAGGGGAGCTACATTAGATGGAGTAGGGCTTGAGAGAAAGAGTGGTTGCCTCATATCCTATAGTTATTGACTCACTGACCAAGGGGGTTTATTGGAGAGGGATGTTATATTGAGGATTACATAGACATGACATGTTACTCCTATGAGTCACCTTCTTTGCGACTTATTTAGTTATTGGAATGTTGAGCGGAAAAAAATTCCATTTTCCTAGAGTTAGAGGTGATTGGGAAATCACCATAAGGATGTTTATAGGATCCCTGAGTTCTTTTCACTTCGAAAAGAAGCTGACACTTTGAAGAGTGTTAGTTCAACTATTGAGGCTCGTAGATGGGTCACTTATCTTGAGATGCACATGCACATTATATAGGTGCCAAGAATGGGTTAGAATTTCTTAGTGAAATTTTCCTATCCCTAATCTATGCAAGTCCATCATTGGTATATTGGCCTCACGTTTGATTGGGGACAAGGGTAGAGATAGGTTCCTATTCTATTTTAGCTCTTATTGTTGAGAGCATTGAGTATCATGACAAGGTGCATGCATGAGGAGTTGACATCCTTGGCACCACCTACCATGACCTATACAGAGTTGTTAGATGTAGGGCTATATCTTCAATCCATCCTAATTTAGTCATGTCATGGGTGTATGATCGAATGATCTCCTACTAGAGGGGAGTTGGGATAGAATATCCCATAGAGATTAGAGTATCTTTGGTGGGTAGATATGGATCCACTCAGGGGCCCATCATAGTTGGTTTCTACTCTAAATATAGAAGACATGATTGTGCATGGCAGTCATATTAGGATTTTACTAAAAGATAAGGAAAGGAATGGATTACATTGACTACATGTTGTACCACAGTTCAGTTATTTGATTGGAGTAATAAAGTGGAGACTTATCTATACTATGGGTACCCTAACAATTTTGGTTACCTTATATAGATGTTTTCTTAGTATTTTCCAGGTTTTAAGGGCAATACGGAGGTGAGAGATGTCCAAAGGGGACAATTATAGTGGACAATCATAGTGTGGGATATACCATATCTATCTACGGCACCGTAGTTGGACCGAGATAGATGTTATAGATTGGTGTAGGCCCATAAAAAATTAAGGAGGATGTTGAGATAGATTTAGGATTGGAGGAGGAGTCATACCTAAGTGGTATGGCATAAGAGAGGCCTCATCAGCTACATGAGCCGAGGTGGAGGAAGAGGAGGAAATTGTATACCCTAAGGAGATGGAGGAGGCATCCATGCATCTGCAACATGTGGAGGAGGAGAGAGCCAAGGAGGAAAAGGTAGTAAAATCTCCTGTAGCAGCACCAATTGTTGATCCAGATGGATTCCCTGGAGAACTAAGTGAGTATAAACACACTTCTCCTATCTTTGATTCCTAGATTAGATGTTAGTAGTATTTATATTCTTTTTATTTTTATATTTCACTTTCTAACTCTCCATTATTTTTTTATATTTACAGTCATGGTGATGGATGGTATGATATTATTTGGGACACCCTCCTAGACTTGTGCTTGATCCCTCTAGGAATAATCAAGAGCATATGCTTATAGACCATGGACTCCCAAAATGAGATGATCATTACATAGATGTGTTTACACCAAAATGGCATGTTGCGCGATGATGATGAATCGGTTGAGGATCGAGATTGTTTTGCATGAAGACCGAGAGAGGTGACTAGGACACTCACATAGTGGAGCCACTACTACTAATCACTCACTTTGACAGTCTCACCAATCGAAACATGGGGGCTCTCACGTTGCATCAAGATGATCTCATCAGTAGGAGCTGTAGCAGGTCCCTCACCCTACCCCTTTGCAGGGATCTAGGAGGGATGGATATACCTAGCGCATTTATTACTTTGAGATAATTTTTGATATGTATATTGATTTTTTTGTATTTTGAGCTCATAGTGAGCATTTTTACCACACTTTCCTATGGTGTGATGACATTGTACACTAAGACAATTTGATAGAAACACACACACACATATATATATATATATATATATATATATATATATATATATTGACATCTTTTTGGTTTGGCATTATTTCATAAGAGTTAATTTCATTATGGTTCATCTCATCTGTATACTCTTAGATGATTTAGATTTTTGATGATTTTTTTTTTTAAATGCATGTTATGGATAATGATGCAATGTGATAGAAAAAATGATATACATATGATTATGAGTATGGTAAAAATTTAATTTGGACACTTTGTTTTTCAAGTAACTTTTAGCATTTCTATTTCATTGGAAAATGTGTTGAATATGATATGATCATAAGATAACCACTCTTCATTATGAACTCCACGCACTTAGTAATATGCAAGGGCTTGTACTGAGAATCAAGAAGAACATGAGATGTATGTTTTGAAGAATGTGAATGAGAATGACCAAGAGATAAGAACTTTGACAAGGATTTACTGAGAAACCTACAACCCAAACCAAACCAAGATTAACTTAACCAATTTGAAATGAATTTTTCTTACAAGTTTTAACTAGAATTAGATTCATAGATGGCCTATTGATTGATAAGATCTAGTTTTAAAGAATAGTTATCTCTCCTAACATACAAATCTAAGTCATTTTCTTGGGAATTTTTAGATTTCAAGAAATTTTATTTCCTTATTTCAAACTTTTGATTTATTGATGTGACCCCCTACATTTTGCCCCATGTTACTTGTAAGAAGCATGGGCTCATCATTGAATAAAATATTTAGTGAGTAAGGGCACTTCCCTTCTTTCCCAACCTCATGCTATACGTGAGAAATATGGGCTCATCACCAAGGTTGGTAGGGAAAAAATGTAATTATTTGTAAATAAAAGCATTTGTGTTTATTATTTATATGTTTTTATTTGATTTTAAATTGTGCTTGTTGGGAAGACACATTTTTCCCTAATATCAACCCCACGTAACTAGTAGGATGAAAGGGCTCATCACCAAAGTTTGAGATATGTGAGAAAATCTCTAGGTGAAATGTTTAGAATTTTTGGTTATAGAGAGAAATTTTTAGGGAAAGACTTGTCATCAAGAATCTTCTAGTGAAAATACGGGAAAGAAGCACCAAAATCAGAAGCAACCATAGAGAATACTAAGTATGTAAGATCTTAAAAATTAATATCAAAAATTTCTCTTAAATGAAAGTGATGATAAATATTATACAATTTGAATGTATGAGAAGAATGGTGAAATAGGTATGATTAAGATATTTTCCAATGTTATAAAGTCAAAGAATTACTTGAACAATAAGTTTCTATTTTACAATTTAAATGACATGATAATGCAAGTAACAAGATGATGTGGATGTAAGAGAGGATAGTGTGGAAATGCAAATGACTATATATAGAAATGCTTGAGGTGAAGTGAATTAATGGATTCGCTAAATTCTTCACCCTCAAGAGTACACAAACAAAATGTCATTCTTGAAATCTTCCATGACTTGATAAGGTCCAAGCCATTTTGGCATTAATTTCCTATCTTCTCTATATTTTTGTCAATTTGGCTATCCACTCTCGGAAAAGGTCTCCTACAAGTATTTCTTATTCATAGACCTTATTGTTATATTGATGACACATACTTTCTACTTAGACTCGATGATTTTATCATCTCTCGAGCCACTTTTCATCCAAGTTTTGTAAATCTGATAAGTGTGCTTCTTAGTATGCATATTTATCAAGAATTCTTTGTAAAGACACATGAAGACTGGGAAATTATACCTCCGGTGGTAAGACTACTTTGGCACCAAAAACTAAAGAGAAAGGGGTTTCCCCATCAGATTTCAAATAGAATTCCTATAGGCCCATAAAGAAGAATGGAATTTAGAGTCTTATTAGTAGCGTTAGCTTTGTCCATTAGATTTGAGTATAATAAAGAGAGGTCATGTGATGAGATATTTTAAATTGACCACACAACTCACATTCCTCTTCATTTTTAAAAGACATCCCATTATTTGAGATAATGAATTGTAGAACACAATACCTATAGATGATCTGGTTTAAGATGAACTAAGCAATGACCGATCTAGATACTATATTTAAAGGCATGACGTTAACCCATTTAGTAAATTACTATGTGGTTGTGATTATGAAGTTATGGCCATCTAATGATGAGGGAGAGAATTTCCCTATCATATCAATACCCCAAGTAGAGAAGGTACATGGTGTCATTATTAGTTATCGAACATGGTAGTGGGATGTGTATAACATGTGAGAACTCTTGACATTTTTGGCACTTTCAAATGTACTTTATAGTGGCATGTTCTAATGTGGTCTAGTAATATCCCATTCGATGGATTTTGCAAGTGCTTAAATGCCCTCCAAAGTGACCACTACACACTCCACTTTATGGGCTTCAAAGATAATCTTTTCCTCTTCTTCTTCATTAACACATCTCAATAACATTCCATTGAAATATTTGTGATACAAAACTTCTTCCATAATTACATACTTGTGCAGCTATGACATGTAGCCTTCACCTTTTTATGAATTATTTCCCTGGGATATGTTTGATCTATTATGTGGTTTATTATGTTTGTATATCGTGAGCATGAAGCAATGACGAGTCTTGATTCAATATAGTAAACACACTCATTGGGGAATTTCAAGTCAACTATCTGTCCACAATCTATTGGGTTATCTCGCCACTAATTAGCAATGATTTTTCCTTGATAAATTTATAATTAATAAAGGTAAGCTTGAATTCACCCATTAACATTATAAACTTCCTACCTTCTTAGACAAGGATTCTTGAGTCAAGAACATCTGTAACTATTCTGATTTAACAATTACTCTCATTTCCTGGTTGAGCATGTAATGTCTCAACCTATTAGTTGTGAACAAAATGGCCAAACACTCTTTATCTGATTGGGTGTACCACGTTTCATAGTCAAGCAATGTATGAATAATGAAATAGATGGCACATTCATGACCATCATTATCCCCCTATGCTAACATTCAAGCTATCAAGACATCCATGGGTCGAGAATAAAGAATCAAATGATGATTGGATTTGGATCACATGAGTGTCTGGGGAGACATAAGGAAGTTCTTGACTGACTCAAATGCATTTTGATATTCATCAGTCCATGCCTTGGAATAGTCCTTCTTTAAAAATATGTTGATAGGATTGATGACATATGTCAAATCAGGGACAAACCTGTGGATTAACCCAAGTATTCCCAAGAAAGACCTAATATCAGACTCATCTAACAGTGGAGTCATTTCAATAATTGCCCATATTTTTGCAGGATCTACATCAATTCCTTGAGAGGAAATGATGTAGCCTAATAACTTACCTCTAGTGACTCCAAACACACATTTCTCTGGATTTAAGGTTACACCATATTCGATCAAGTGTGAAATAATGATTTGAAGAACTTCAAGGTGGTCACCTCTCTTCTTATATTTTTCTAAGAGATCATCAACATATGTTTCCACAATCTTGTGAATAAGATCATGAAAAATATAATTCATGGTGCGTTGATAAGTAGCACCAATGTTCTTCAATCCAAACTATATAACGACATGAAAAAATTTCCCCAAAGGGGTGGCAAAGGTAGTGTAGACATCTAAAATGTCGACATGGTTAATTATGATTAACCTATCCCAAAAATATCCCAACATCACCCATATAATAATTAATCGTAATATTAATTATTATTATTAATATATTTTATCATATTTAACCTTTATCATTTATCATTTCATCATTAATCCTTTAAATTCATTATTACATCTCATTTTATCATTAATCTCATTAATTCATTATTATATCCTATTATCCTATTTTAATTCTTCATTAACATTTCCTAGGAATTTAATATTCCTACATCTACCTACCCACCTACCCTACACATCCCTACACCTAGCCTTTCCATGTAACCTCACCCCTAAACATCATTTATTAACCTAATATAATCCTAATCCTAATCACATCCTCACACCTCTAAATCTAGAGGCTTCTATTTCTAGAAGCCTCTCTAAACTTCCCTCCATTTAAAAATTCAAATAAACCTTCCACTCTCCATGGAGACTTCTCTCAAATTCTAGAAATCTCCATTCTAGAATTCTCCATTCTTCTCATGCATCCTCCACCCTTGATCTCAATCCAACTTGGCTTAATCCTAGCCATTGAATCCTCCACCCATTAACTATAAATTGAGCTCTCCTCCTCCATGAGAGCTAGCTTGGAACAACTAAGAAATCTATAAACAACATTTTCCATTTTTTATCTTCAATCATCCAATCAATCCATCCACTCTATCAATCCATCTTCAATCTACTCCAATCAATTCATCCTCTTCATCAAGAAAATCCAAGAAAGATCAAGGGGATTTGTTTCTCATGTGTCTCCACCAACATCTGAAGAAACAATCAATCATCCAAGAGAAAATCCAACACATCAAAGGAGGAGTTTACAATCTTGTAGGTAAGTGTAAGTATAATATCTCTCCTCTTTTCAATCCATTGCTCTATCTAAGGTATTGTTGAATAGATTATATTTAGGAATCAATTGTTTTGTGTTGGTTTCTAAATTTCAACTAATATTTTTAACATATACAACTAGTATTTGTTTGATCTTCCTCATAGATACTTATTTGGTTGTATCCATACAACTCATCCATAAGGGATAATAACTCATAACTAACCATTATATCAAAAATGATATCTATGGATGGTAATGGGAATTCCTCCTTAGGACAATCTTTATGTATGTCCCTAAAGTCAATGCATATCCTAATTTTTCCATTCTTTTTGAGAACCAAGATGATGTTAGACAACCACATAGAGTATTCTACTAGATTTATGAACCCTACCTAAAGGAGCTTCATCACCTCCTCTTTGACCATTAAAGAAAATTTAGGCTTTGTTAATGTAAAATCACAACACCCCGAATGGCCCGGGTGTGAAGTGGGGCATTCGGTGTGATTGCACAACATGGGACCATCTCTCAAGCTCATGGGACTTGCAAAACTTGAGATGGACCTTCGGAGAAAGTTGGTTGTTGCTTCCTAATCTACCTAGCCACAAGCTACTCTAGTGCAGGCATAACCTATTCTATCCTAACCTAACCATTCCAAGGGACATAGAGAGAGAGAGAGGTTGAAGAGCCTACACTAAGCAGGTGATACACCAAAAAAGGAAGTGGATGATCACGAGACCCAACTACCAAGTGGAGAGAGGGTAGCGAGGAGAGGGTAGACAAAATGCACCACAGGACTGAGATAGATTTCACATGGAGTACACCACTTCAAAACCCATTAAACACAACTCCTAGAACTTGTAACAAACATTAGAATATGCACAATATACCCTGCAATGATGAGAGGTAAGAAGAGACAATAAAATGAGCCAAGGATGGACAAATGCATCACGAAATAGATTATATTGCTCCAAAATGTTACATGGTACATCATCGGTGAGTAAGAGGCAAGGAAATGACATTACAAAGCCATGAGAGGAGGCTTAGACTTTGCATTCTACCTTAAGGAAGAAAGAGAGGGGGGAAGAGGAGAAAAGATAACCAATGGTTTGAATATGCCCCTTCATTACAATATATAGGAAGAATAAGAGAGAGAGAGGGGAAAATTTGAATCCTTCTTCAACCACCTTAAGATACGCATTAAATCCTACTTTGAAATCTCAACCACTATTAATTAATGCCCCTCTCAAATTTGCCTACAATCTGTCAATTTTGGTTCCTGACGATCAAATTAAATCAGATCGGTAGTTGAAGAAGTAGGATTATGTATTAGTGGATTTGAAGATGTTTTCCCATTTTCACCCACTAAATCTTGTTAAGAATGATATTTTATGTTTCCATGGTGTAGAGGGTGTCAAGATGTTTCCAAAAGTCTTCTCCCACCCAAATCTGAGTTTCCAATCAAAAGATATGGCCATTTGAATATTTGGGTTGTGGGAACGCAATATTTGAAAGAGTTTGTCCATTCGGGTCCACGTGGCAGCCTCGTACACCTTGAAAATTCAGCCCCTACCTTTCACTTTTGAAATAGCACTAGACTAACATGTGGCGGCTTCCTACGGGCTCTCCTTTATAACCCGAGTGCTTTGATTGGCGGGGCCAAAAGTCTAACCCTGGACACGTGGAGGTCTGGCACTTGTTTGGAAACCCGCCCCAAATTTTACTCTTGAAATAGTGCACACTAACACTTGGCACCTTCCACCGCCTACTTCTTCTTTGACTATTCAACCCCGAATCTGTCCCTTTTTGGACTCTGGGACACGTGGAAGGCCTGTGCTCATTTGAAAACCCACTCAGGATTTTACCTTTGAAGGAGTGTCATTAAGACACATGGTACCTTCTTCACCGCACTCTTATACTTTGTCATTTTTTGGCTAGCTCCATCCCACTTTTTTAATTTGGACTACGTGGTGAGACTATGCTCATTTGGGTCTCCGCTCTTTTGGATCTATCTTTAAAGTAGTGTCATTTGGACTCTTGCATACCATCCGCTAAGTCAAAGACTTTTCAATGGTCGGTGAAACTTTTGGGGCTCTGGACGTGTGGAGGCTTGGTGCTCATTTGAGTCTTCCTTTTGGGATTAACCTTTAAGATGTGTTGTTGAGACACTTGGAAACCTCCACCGATTCCTCCATACTTAAGCCAATTTTGGGGCTCATTCGAATTATTTGTAGAGGCCCAAGACTTGAGCCTTCATCATTTCTTTTCCTTTGAGCCTATGGTTTCTTCCTTGACATCGTTTCTCCTTCCCTGACCCTTCTACTCCATTGTAGAGCCTTCCTGTAACTTTTATATTGGATTTGAAACACGGGCTCATACGACGGAATCGTCCCTTGAATTTCTTTCTACATGGGGTCATGTTTGATAAATTTTTCCTAGGGAAAATTGAGATAACAATTGGCGACTCACAGGGGACATCTACTTGCTAGATGAAAGGACCAGTGGCCTTGAAGCATCCATTGGGCATGGAGTCAAGAATAATAGCCTAATACTAATCCTTTTGCTTTGAAAACTTGATCCCCGAGCCACTGTGAGCCCGAATGATTGCACTTGGTGACCCTGAACTGTCCCAAAAATGGGATACCTAAAAAAAAATAGTTTCTCTATATTTGTTTTATTTTGAAATTAGAAACTATTATAGGAAACTATGGGTTTTTCTGCCATTAATACTAAAGGAATTGGCCCCTACACCTCTCTCTGAGCAATATGAACAAAACCTATGTACAAAGACAAAAATCATACATGCCTCAAATGAGACATACAGAGTGTGCACAAGCACTTATTCTTGAAAACAAAGTCTACTCCTACTCCTACACTAACCAAAGAGAAAGAGGCTAAACAAATCCTGCTACAGGCAGGGAGAAATAGCTTCCTTTTCTCAAAAGGGGCAGCCATGAAAATGATTTGACACTGAATATGGCTTCTGTATGAGTGAAAAATTGACTATAAGTTGGTCCTCCACCCAAATCATCAAGGTATCTACATCAACCAAAAATACCTCCTCAAGTTGATTGGCATTAGACTCCTAGAGGTGTTGATGATGACCCTTGGTACTTTGATGCTCGTCCTCATGCCCTGAAGTAGGCATGACTGTTTTGGCTTCTCTCTTGGCTCTAATGAAGCCAAGTACCTAATTGGGCATGGTTTGATCCTTTGAATGTGCCCTTTTCTCTGAAATTTAACTCCAAAAATGGAGTCTTTTGTGGACCTTCTTGATGGATGGTGTGAGAGAGATGATGACATCTTCTTTCCTTTTCTCTTCCTTCTCTTGTGAAGAACATGGAAGACTCATATCTTCCAACCTTGGTTCCAGAGGGCTATTATGAAGTGCAAGTTGTTGTACTTTCAATGTTCTCCTTATGGTAGTGGGCTCATGTGCTTGGGGATGGATGATAGAGGAGTAAATGATGTAATTTCCTTAGGCTCCTCTCTATCAAAGAAATCTTCCAAGTCGATGGATAATCTACCTACTTGTTGTCCTCCCTCCCATGGTGTCCGATAACTTGATCACCATGGTTCCCTTCATCCTCAAACATGAAGTTCGAAAGATCAAACTCTTCTTAAACATAAGAGCTTGAAGGGGATGAAGTGTGAGGAAGAATCAAGGTTCTTCCGTGGCCTCGATCCACACTTGGGGCCTTTGAAATTTTATGGTCCCTCTCCATCATGGGTTTATAAATCAAATCGGCCCTTGAAATGAAAGAAAAAAATCTTCAATGATGCTTTACTTCATTGAGTGGCTTCAACTCTTATTTGATCTCTCACACTGCTCCTCCCCAATGGGACTTGGATCTGATTGTTCCTCCTCCTTAATCGGTTGTATGTACTTGGATCGGATCAACTTCCTCTTCGATAACATGCCATTATGGAAACTACATTCGGAGAAGCCATACTATTGATCTTCTTCTTCTTGTTCTTTTCTTTTTCTCGTTGTAAACTCAAATCACCACCAATGGTTATTCAACATTGACCTCCTTTGTTGGCTTAACCATCAGGGGTCTTTGTAAACCCAAATCTAGCAGCCCAACTCTTCAAATTGTCTCATTGTTTCTTCTCTCGTTGTGATCCACTTCTTGTTGTTTTCCTTGATGGATTCTTGAGTCTCTTCCCAAATGGACTTGGGAAAGCAAGAGGAGTGACAGTTGGGGTTTGACTAGATTTTAAATTGTTTGTGGTGGGGAGGGAGGTGGAACTTCTTTTCTTTGGAGGGAATGATTGCTTGGGAAAGAAAAGGGGAGAAGAATTGAAATGGGGTGGAAGATCAGGAGATGGAGAAATGAAATCAACACTTGGGGCAGCAAGTGAGGGGCTTGACTCTTGATCATGCTGAAATGATAAAGTTTAAGAAAGAGAAAATGAAGGACAGGGAGTTGGTGATTGACTTACCCATTAACAAGGTTGTCTTACACTTTGCTCATAAGCCTCAATGTCCTCAATCCACTATGTAAGTTAAGGAAGCACTTCAACCATGAATTCAAGCTTCTCTTGAGGGATGTAATGTCTTGAAAAAGGGCCTCCCCATGGACAAGGTTCCCTACAACTAATCTTGAATGACTTCATTTGTCTTGTACTTCTGGATTACACTATGCTAGCCTCTATTCTTTAAATATTCTCCAACAAAATAGCATTCTCCACATAGCTGTCACCTTTATATTCGCCCCTTTGTTCTTGATAAGCTCCATGGCCAAACTAATTTTTATCCACGCTCATATGGGTAAGCATAATGATCCTAGACCTGATTATAATGCTGATATAGAGGAATTGGGAAATACATTGGAGGTGAATTACATTGCTTCTGTAAGTGTGAGTTTCAAGAAGGAAATGAA
Organism: Taxus wallichiana var. yunnanensis; assembly: GCA_018340775.1. Classification (NCBI taxonomy): domain Eukaryota; kingdom Viridiplantae; phylum Streptophyta; class Pinopsida; order Cupressales; family Taxaceae; genus Taxus; species Taxus wallichiana. The sequence continues at coordinate 106,032,036 of CM031238.1, forward strand.
GCCATAATTGCACAACTTCATGGAATGGGAGGAAATGAAAGAGATGGCAGAAAAAAATGGATGGAAATGGATGGAAAAGGTCTGCAACTTCAGAGATAGGGTTGTTGACCAAATGGAGTCACCAAATGTGCTTGTATGTGCCTTAAAAGGCTGAATCTCAACAAGAACACACTAACCTTCTAAGATGAAGTGGTAAGGTGCTTCATGCCTATCCCACTTAGGCGTGCAAAATTGTAAGTGTAGAATCACAACACTCCTTAATAGCCCAAGTGTGAAGTGGGACATTATGTGTGATTGCACAACATGTGACCATCTCTCAAGTCAGTGGGACTTGCCAAAATTGAGATGGCCCTCCTAGGAGAAAGCCGGTTCTTACTTCCTAATCTACCTCGCCAAGCTACTCCGGTGCATGCAGAACCTATTATATCCTAACCTAACCATTCCAAGGAACACACACACGAGAGAGAGAGAGAGAGAGAGGGGTGAAGAGCCTACTTTAAGTGGTGATACACTAGAAAAGGAAGTGGATTATCACTAACCCAACCGCCTAAAGTGGAGAGAGTGGAGCAAAGGAGAGGGTGGAAGAAATTCACCAAGGCACAGAGATAGATTTCACATAGAAACCACTTGAAACCCATTAAACATAGCTCCCGAACCTATAAAAAAATATCAAAATATGCTTGATATACCTACTGAATGATGAGACGTAAGAAGAGACAATAAAATGAGCCAAGGACGGACAAATGCATCACGAAATAGATTCTATTGTTCTAAAATGTTACACGATACATCATCAAAGGTGGGAAAGAGGCAAGGAAATGACATTACAAATCTATGGGAGGGTAGTTCCCACTTTCCTTTAACACTATTTTGATACGATTTTTGATACTATTGATCATATTACAGAGACACTTTACTATGTTTTGTTTTATTATGATGATTAGATGTTAGATCATGGATTAGTATTGATCTAGATTCAGTTATTATGATTGATGATTACTAGAGACATTTTCTATATGTGGTTGATGATATATTGTTGTGACATGGACATATTATAGATGTTGATTTGGACTTATGATATTGGATATTTGAGTAGATCTGGTATGGTAGATTTTGATGATGATATAGTTGATTTATTTAATTAAAAATGATAATGTTGAATTAATGATATTGTTGTGATTTGTGTGTTTAGATGATTTTGAGATATTGTTTATATCATTTTGGATGTTTGATGTGGCCATGAGGCCGAAGGAGGTATTTGCATTTTGCAGGTTAAAAATCACAACAATGTCGGGGGACTAGAGACTAACCATATTGAAATTCTAGGTGAATTCAACAAGGTCACCATGGCAACTGTATTGTTTGTGTGTGTTGTGTTTTGCTAGGAATTCCCATGGGGGGATTTCCATTATATGTGACCATGGGATATGTGTTTTATTTATGTGTTCCTTTTTATTATTGTTGTATGTATTTTTATTTGTAATGTGTTCTTTTTTTAATTAATTTAAATGTGATGGATTTAATGTGAGAGTCACATAGTTAAACTTTATTTAAATTTAATTGGGACATGGAATGTAATTAATAAAGTTGTTGAGTTTAAATAATAATGTTGGAAGAGTGTGTAAGTTAATTTGTAAGGATGTGTAAGAAATATGTAAGAGTATGTAAGGCTGATTTTGGAAGGTCAAACACTCCATCTTTTATGAAATTCGAATTTAACCTTGGAGGCCAAATTGGAGGCTTGTGGGACAAGTTAAACTTGTCCCACACCTCTTAAAATCATCCACCAACCATGCCTATGGTTTGGAGGTTAAATTTAGGCATTTTTAATGCTTTTTGAAGTGACAATTTGTAAGTTTTAATTGCACTTCCCTTACATATTTTTAATGCGGTCCTTTTGGAGTATGGGTTGAATTGGAGTATGTAAGTGATTTTGTCATGTTTAATTTATTGTGATTTGTTTGTTGATGTTGATTTCCTCTTGGGGATGAGGAAAAATGATGTGGCATCCCACTTGGATCCACATCATCCTCTCTCTTTCCTTTCCTATAAAAGTGAAGCTTCTTGCTCATTTGGAGGTTGTTGAAACTTTGCTCTTTCTTCTTTGGGGTCGAATTTTATTGCTGTGGGAGTCTTTCTTGTGGGAGAGTTTGAAAATTCATTTGCATACTTGGTGTTATTGTTCTTGGACTGCTTTTTGGTCATTGAAGAGCTTGTTGTTTGGACTGTATTTTTGAGCATTGAAGGAGCTTGTTGTTTTGGAAACAAACTCCATAATGGAGAGGTAGGATCTTGCCCTTTTTAAATGTTGTTTTCTCTTTCCTTGCATGAGAAAAATGGTGAATGTGTTGTGTATTATTGGCTGGTTGGGTAGAATGCTTAGGGCATGGTGTAGGAGAAGGCTATGGGGATTTCATATGGGGGCATAAGGGATTGCCAATGGCACTATTTTATTGAGGGAGTTTTTGTGTTGAGATCCACCTTGGAAAAGAAAATTCTTGCATTTCTTACTATGGGGAAGGAATAAGGGATAAAATTGAGGAGGAGGCATAAGGAGGGGTTGGGAGATATAATTTTTATGGGTTTGATGTGTTTATTGGTGTTATACATTTTGGTGGATGCCCAATTCCAAATTGGGACGCATAAGGAGTTCCCCATAGTTCTTGCTCTTGTTGGCTTGCTTGATCAATCCTATGTTCTATGTGAATGATTTCAAATGTAGTTGTGAACTGTTGTCCTTGTTTAGAATGTGTATCTTATTTAGTTGTGCATGTGAAAAGAATGTTGCTTGTTATTGTAGAAGCCATTGTTGCCATGAGTTGTCTCTCTTTCTTTATTTCAATATGGTTGGGGCTTGTGGGCCAATGAGGAAGGAAGGATTCTCCCTTCTCGTTATATGTCTTGGTTAGGTGGAGAGCATTTCCTTTCCCCCTTGTTGTGATCAAAGTTGAAAAGATGGAGAAACTAAAAGACATGTTGTTGTTTGGAGCAGGAACATATATAGTTTGACAGTCCCAATCTTTTGTTAAAACTCATTATAATCTTTCCCACCTTGAGTGGATGAGTTATATAATCTTTGTATGTGAAGTTATTGTATTGATAATAGAGGTTTGAATTTGAATGGAGAAATGTAAGGAAATACGTTTGTTCTCTGTTTTGACAAAAAGAATGTAAATAATTTTCTGTGCTTATTATTTTGTAATTTGAAACCAATTCAAATTCAAAAGTGACAAGTTGTAAAAGTGTTATGGAATTATGAATAGAGAATTGAAGTAATTTTCTAAATTTTATTTTATACAAGAATTGAATTGATGTAAGAAAAAGATATCTGGTTGTTTGGAAAAGAATAAGAAACAAGTTGTTGTTTTTTATGTACTATATTTGAATACAATGGAAAGTGATAAGTTGAAAAGAATGCATTGTTAATCATCAAAATATTTCTTTCCCTTCTTAAAAATTTATTGCACATTTGATTTGAATCATTGTTGAAACTTAATTGATTACTCTTTGAAAATAACAAAAAAGAAGCACGCGTATGGAATGAAGATAGTGTTATATTAATTAGAAAATTATATATTGAAATTGAAATCAAAGATGCATTTCTATTTAGAATTGAATGGATGATCTAAAAGCATTGTATTTGACTAAATTAGGAATCATATGCACATTCAAAAGACAAATTGCTAAATGAATTTAAAGACACAACTGACTCATTGTTTTAAAACTTACATCCGAAATGCACATTTTAATTAAAGTGAGCGAGATCGGACTCATACTCAACAATAAGTTATGAAATCTTGAAATTCATACTTAGGAAGACCTAAGGAACTCAAATTCAATATAAGTTATTCTAAAAGAACCTCCAAAACTTAATAATTTCAAACGGGAACAAATAATTTTCCGTCTATTGCTAGAAAAATGCAACCTCGAACAAATTAGACAATTTGAATTCACTAAAATACTCTAAACCCACCCTAGACTGATCCTCCATGTCCTGCCCAACTCCATGTATTTTTGACATGTTGAGTGAAGGAGGAGTTCTAATTTTATCAAAATTATAAGTTGAAAATGTCAGTTCACATATTAAAAGCCTACATATTGATTTCATAAAATTTACCCTTTAAAATTCATAAAATTTTAAAATTGATAACTCTCGCAAAAAGAGGGCATCGAGAGATTTACAAAAACTCCTCGTTTTCCCGTGATTCTATGTTTCTAAATGGTTTTTGTGTTTGTAATTTATGGGTTGGAAAATTCTTAGACATTCTATCAAAAGTTATGGCCATTTGAAGTTTTACTTCAATTTGGCATTCAAAAAAATAATACAATTTAATCTAATTATAGAAAAATTTAAATTTTGACCTTGGAAAATTTCCCAAAAAGTTCTTACTGCCCTTGCATCCCACAACCAATCGGGCTACCACTACGTGGCACCCCGTGAGGGGCGAACTAATTTTTTTGACTTATTCCTTTGAAAATTTTTACTTGGGAAAAAATTTGCATTTTCCCTCCACCCGCCTGCTTGATCGGGAGGTGACACGTGTCCTCTATGGTTGAGGTGGAGGCACGGTTCATTTTAACTTTTTATGCCTTTGAAAATTTTTGTGAACGAAAAATTCAGTTGGGCCCCGTGCCCCATACCCAATGAGAAGGTGCCACATGGCACTTTGGGGTGGCCTTTGTTGGCATGGGCGGGGGCCCTTTGTTGTTTTGGGTTTTCGGTTTGTGGAAAAATTATAAAATTTCTTCCTTCTCATTGGGTGTCTTGGTTGGAGTCGCGAGTGTTGCCTTTCCCCCTTCTTTGTTGTGATCAAAGTTGAAAAGATGGAGAAACTAGCATATTGTTGTTTTGAACAAGAACATATACGAGTTTTGACAGTCCCAATATTTTGAGAAAACTCATTGTAACCTTTCCCACCTTGAGTGGATGAGTTGTATAATGTTTGTAATGTGAAGTTATTGTATTGATAATAGAGGTTTGAATTGAATGGAGAAATGTAAGGAAATATATTTGTTCTCTGTTTTACAAAAGAATGTAAATGATTTTCTATGCTTAGTATTTTGTAATTTGAAACCAATTCAAATTCGAAAAGTGACAAGTTGCAAAAGTGTTATGGAATTATGAATAAAGAATTGAAGTAGTTTTCTAAATTTTATCAGTATACGGGGAATTGAATTGCTGTAAAAAAAAAAGATATCTCTCCGGTTGGAAAAGAATAAGAAACAAAGTGTTGTTTGGTTTATGTATTGTATTTGAATACAATGGAAAGTGATAAGTTAAAAATAATGCATTGTTAATCATCAAAATATTTCTTTTCTTCTTAAAAATGTATTGTACATTTGATTTGAATTATTGTTGAAACTTAATTGATTTGTTTAAAAGAAAAGAAAGAAGCATGCGTGTGGAATGAAGATAGTGTTATATTAATTGCAAAATTATATATTGAAATTGAAATCAAAGATGCATTTCTATTTAGAATTGAATGGATGATCTAAAAGCATTTTATTTGACTAAATTAGAATCATATGCACATTCAAAAGACAAATTGCTAAATCAATTTAAAGACACAACTCATTGTTTTAAAACTTAAATCTGGCAATGCACATTTTAATTAAAATGAGCAGTTCAGACTTATACTCAACAATAAGTTATGAAATCTTGAAATTCATACTTAGGAAGACCTAAGGAACTCAAATTCAATATAACAGTTACAAAATAACCTCCAAAACTTAATGAATTTCAAATGGAACTTGCATACAAATATTTTTTTCCATCTATTGCTAGAAAAATGCAACCTCGAACAAATTAGACAATTTGACTTCACTAAAATACTCTAAACCCTCCCTAGACTGATCCTCCATGTCTGTTTGACATGTTGAGTGAAGGAGGAGTTCTAATTTTATCAAAATTATAAGTTGAAAAAGCTGCAATTCACATATTAAAAGCCTGTAGATCTGATTTCATAAAATTTACCCTTTAAACTTCATCAAATTTTAAAATTGATGATTCTTGTGCAAATAGGGCATCGAGAGATTTTGAAAAGTCCTCGTTTTCCCAAATCCAACATTCCTATCAAAAGTTATGGCCATTTGAAGTTTTACTTCAATTTGGCATTCAAAAAAATAATACGATTTAATCTAACTATAGAAAAATTTAAATTTTGACCTTGGAAATATTTCCCAAAAAGGTCCATGGCCCCACCATCCTCATTTTGCACCAATCGGGCCTCCATGGCACCCTGAGGGAGGGGCGGACTAATTTTTTTAAACTTATTCCTTTGAAAATTTTACTTGGGAAAAATTTTCATTTTCCTCCTCCACCGGCCGCAGCCAATCAGAGGGCGACACGTGTCCTCTAAGGGCTGAGGCGGAGGCACGGTTCATTTTAAATTTTTATCCCTTTGAAAATTTTTTTGGAAAATTTTTATGTTTTTCCCCGCGCACCCATGCTTGCCAATGAGAAGGTGCCACGTGGCACTTTGGGGTATGGGGGGTAGGCGAGCCCTTTGTTGTTTTTTTTTCAGCCCTTTGGAAAAATTATAAAATTTCTTCCATGCCCACTTCTCACCTCCCCTCGAACTTGGTCCTTTTCATGGAGTGTGCGGACCCATGCGCCCTTTCTTCCTTTTTTCCTGTCTCAAAGCAAATGCGCCAAAATTCTCCGCCGCTCCACCAAACTCCTCACCCCTTCTCCGTCGTGTGCCCAATGCTCCGACACGTGTACACCCCGGACCTGGGGCTGGAATGTTTTATCCATTGAGCTTTATGATGGGAAAATTTCCCTATGCCTCCCAGACCCATGACCCCCAAAGCCACCCAAGGCGCAATCCCCTCCTCTTGCCACGTGTCCCTCTAGGGAAAAATTGCCCTAGAAACTCCACCCACTCATAACTTGAGTTCTGTAAGGAGTTAGAAGGACTTATTTATATCACCGGAAAGGTGAGAAAATTTCCTATCCATTGGGAATGGTTTAGGAAATTTTGAAGTGTTTAGTAGGAGAAAAATCTAGTTGAAGTTTAGTCCGTTAGAGAAAGGCATGGGGTAGATTTACTCCCCCTGAACCTAAGCAAAATATGTAACCCTAAAATTGGAACTTGTGAACATGAAATGGGTTAATAATGGAAGCTTGTGTTTTGGTAAATAGGATTTTTTTCTAAACCTATTAGTAAAAGTGATGTCTTGCAACTTAGTTGTAGACTCTTCTAATAAAAAAAATTATTCCATAATTTTCTAGCTAACCCTAGGTTGTTTCTTTGGTCTCAAGTGGTTGTTTAAATGGGCACTACAGTTTTGGTATCAGAGTAGTGGTTCAAAGGCTTGGACCATTGGGCACACTAGAAAACTTGAGACATGAAAACTTAAACCTAGCACACTTGTAAATCAAGAAAAACAACTTAGCAAGAATTTGTATGTTTTAGTAAACATGGAAGTTGTATAACTTAGCAAATGAACTGACTCTCACTTTGGTCTATGCAGGAGGCTTAGACGGAGCGAGAGGAACCTTCACAGAGACTCGAACTTCACCACCACCACCACCACCACTAGATCAGGGTGTAGTAGCCATTCTACCTCAGATTCTATAGACCCTTCAGGATGTTAATGCCACTCTACACGGAGGATTAGGTGGAGGGTAGAAAACTAGTCATGATAGAGCTCCTTCCATCGAGGGTCAGGTATCTCCTCATTTTAGCGAGGAGCATAGAGGAGAGAACTCCCATGTGGAGTCAACTAGATTAGAGTAGATTCACCACCTAGGAGACAGGGTGATGGAGTTCCAGAGCATAGAGAGAGGTCTCGAGCCCTAGGCTTAGGGATGAGCATGCAGAGAGACCTAGAGGCCGACAGACCACATAGTAGCGGATCACATCAGGGAGATCCTAAAGCTTAGGCCCTCACATTACTCAGGTGATATAGGTGGATTTCAGGTAGAGGCCTGCTAGTGAGCTTGAGTGGTTGCTTTAAGCTTTGTCCTTGTTCTAGCAACATGAAAGCTCATGTTGTGATCCATCTACTTGAGGGATGGAGCAGGAGTATGGTGGAGGAAAGAGGAGCAGAAGCTCCATGTAGATTTAGAGATAGTGACTTAGGAGCTATTTGAGGAGAGATTTAGGAGTAGATATCTATCACGAGAGGTTCATCCATAGAGAGGATTGATGAGTTCCATGACCTCCGATAGGCTACCCTTTCAGTAGCAGAGTATGAGAGTAGATTTCTAGATCTACTTCAGTATGTAGAGTATATGCAGGATGAGTAGGTGTGGATTCACAGGTTCATCCGGGGCCTGAATTTGGACATTGGAGGTGCAATATGGATTCACTATCCACATAGAACTTTAGTAGAGGCCATTGAGAAGGCCTATATTGCAGAGGAGACTCGGGTAAAACCCAACAGGCTAGAGAGACCGAGTCAGGAGCCACATTCAGCAGATGCAGGATGGTAGATCAGAGGTTCAGTACCTCTTCCTCATGGTGGTCAAGCATTCAGCACAGTCATCCTTTAGGCCACAACAAAGTAGTAGTAGTCCCACCCACCATATAGACCTCCACAGAGAGCTGATGCACAGAGAGGTCGAGCATGGGGCCTCCTCCTAGGGGTCCCATCAGGACACAAGGTGGACCTAGAGCTCAGTCAGTGGAGCTCACCAGAGGCCATAGTAGACCACAGCCGGATCATCAGGATCCACACCACAGCTTCTAGGGCACCTACTGGAGGTGTTGTTCCTTGGAGAGGATCAGGTGGTTGCTTTGGATGTGGAGTAGCTGGACACTTTTGGAGAGATTTCCCTCAGAACCCTAACAAGGGTAAGGCACCAATTTTGAGCCATGATAGTTGGTGACATGGGACGCAGCCACATGATCTATGTAGTGGTTGAGAACCACTAGGTAGAGCACCAGAGCATAGTCATTGAGACCACAGTAGCATTGGTGGTATTCCTACCTCTGTATTGTTTGATTCTGGTTCTTCTTGATTCTTTCATTGCACCATCTTTAGTAGAGTGATGCGGTGGTGGCCAGTTAGGTAGGGTCTTAGTTGGGATGTCGAGATGGCTTCTGGAGCCAAGATCTCTGTGGACTCCTTAGTTAAGGAGTGTGTAGTGGATTTGGGACCTTTCACCACCACCTCAGATCTCTCGTATTCTTCCTTTGGGCTCGTATGGAGTCATTTTAGGTATGGATTGGCTATCTACACATAGGGCTAGGATGGATTGTTATCATAAGACTATAGCTTGTGCAGATGATTTGGGAGTTGAGTCGGTGATCTCGGGAGTCAGGAGACCCATTTCTATTCACACCATTTCCGCTATGCAGCTTAAGCGGTGTGTGTGATGGGGTTGTCAGATGTATGTTGTTACAATTAGTGATAGATCAGAGGATGGGTCTAGTGGACCATCGCTAGATGATCATCCCATCTTGAGAGATTTTTCGATGTATTTCTAGGGGAGCTACCGGGGATGCCACCCCACGTGAGATTGATTTCCATATAGACCTAGTTCCTGGAGCAGAGCCTATCTCACGGGCACCTTATCGATGACCACCCCGAGCTCTGTGAGCTCAAGTTGCAACTTGAGGGCCTTTTGGAGAAGGGCCTTATCCATCCTAGTGTATCCCCTTGGGGTGCACTAGTGATTTTCATGAAGAAGAAGGATGGATCATTGTGGTTGTGTATTGATTACCACCAGTTGAACAAGGTAACGATCAAGAATCATTATCCTCTTCCTCGTATTGATGACTTGTTTGATCAGATGAAGGGAGCCATGGTGTTCTCTAAGATTGATCTCAAGTCAGGCTACCATCAGTTGAGGATTTTGAGGTGGACATTCATAAGACCACTTTTCCGCATGAGATATGGGCACTATGAGTTCACAGTGGTGCCTTTTGGTTTGACAAATGCCCCTACAGTGTTCATGAGTTTGATGAATGGGGTATTCAGACCTTTTAGATCACTTCATGCTCATCTTCCTAGATGACATTTTGATATACTCATGTACACGTGAGGAGCACGAGGGGCACCTTCGACAGGTTCTTCAGTGTCTTCGTGAGCAACAACTTTACGGGAACTTGGAGAAGTGTGCTTTCTTCCAGATAGAGGTGCAGTATTTGGGTCATATCATTTTTGGGGAAGGTATCATAGTCGATCCTTCCAAGATTAGAGCCATTATGGATTGGCCAACACCCACTACAGTGACCAGAGGTGCGTAGCTTCATGGGTTTAGTAGGATTACTACCAGAGATTTGTTCAGGACTTTTCTCGGATTGTGCACCCTATCACTTCCCTTCAGAGGAAAGGGAAGAAGTTTGTTTGGATGGATAGATGTGAGCAGGCCTTCAGGACATTGAAGGAGTGCCTCACTACAACACCCATTCTTGCAGTACCAGATCCACAGGTGAGTTCTTTGTTTGCACAGATGCTTCTTTAGTAGGGCTTGGAGGTGTGTTGATGCAGGATGGCAGGGTTGTAGCTTTTGAGTCTCACAAACTCAAGGATCACAAGCTTAATTATCCTACCCATGATCTTGAGCTTGCAGCAGTTGTGCATGCCTTGGTTAGATGGAGACATTTTCTTCTTGGATGAAGATTCACACTCAGGATAGATCATTTGAGTCTTCACCACCTCTTCACACAACCCAATCTAAACACTCATCAACGGTTGGATGGAGTTGCTTTGTGAGTATGACATGGAGATCGAGCATGTGAAGGGGAAAGAGAATGTGGTAGCAGATGCTCTCAGCAGATGGAGACATGTGGCTATGGCCACTACAGTGAGCACAGATTTGTGGAGCAGGATTCTTCAAAACTTCCTCTTGACAACTTCTACATTGTGGCTCGAGCAGAGATAGAGTCACAGAGACCCCTTGAGGGGAAGTTTGATGGTTTCACCTTAGAGGCAGATGGTCTTCTCAGACATAGAGGCCGGATATATGTTCCCAGAGATGGAGGCTTGAGGTAGGACATCTTGGTAGAGGCACATCATGCACCCTATTCAGCCCATCCCGGGGTGAAGAAGATGCATGCCACTTTGTGATAGTTGTATCACTGGAGAGGACTTCATCGAGACGTGGCTCAGTTTGTGTCATGGTGTTTAGAGTGCCAGAGGGTTAAGGCCAAACATCAACATCCAACAGTCTTCTTTATCCTCATGCCATACTCGGAATGGAAGTGGGACACCATTTCCATGGATTTCATTGTTGGACTACCTATGTCGAGATATCACCATGATGCCATTATGGTCACGGTTGATAAATTGACAAAAGTGGCTCACTTTTCTCTAGTGAAGACCACTTATATAGCTAGAGTAGTGGCATGAGTATATTTGGATGAGATTTTCAGGTTGCACGGGATCCCATGGAAGATCATTTGTGACCGTGATCCTTTGTACACTTCACATTTCTAGACTACCATGCAGTATGTCCTCGGGAGATGAGGATTAACTTCAACACAACATATCACCCTGAGATAGATGGATAGACCAGAGTGAGTGAATCAGATTTTGGAGGATATGCTCAGGATGTACGTGATGGATCAGCAGTCTAAGTGGGAGGAGTACCTGTACTTAGTGGAGTTTTCCTACAATAATAGTTTTCAGAGTTCTATAGGCATGGCTCCTTTTCAGGCATTATATGGTAGAGAGTGTAGGACACCCCTTAGCTGGGACAGGTTAGAGGATAGAGTATCTCTTGGACCAGCTCTTTTGTAGGACATGGAGCAGCAGGTAGTGTTGATCAGGCAGAGATTGTAGGAGGCACATGATGGACAGGCAAAGAAGTATATGCGGATCAACATAGGATTGATCATAGTTTTGATGTGGGCATGAAGGTGTTCCTTCGTGTTAGACCACACAAGAGCCCTATCCATTATGGAAAAGGTTCTAAGTTAGCTCCTAGATTCATTGGTCCTTTTGAGATCTTGGAGCGTATCGGCCCTTTGGCCTACCATCTAGCATTGCCACCCAACTTGTCTCGCGTACATGATGTGTTTCATGTTTCTGTCCTTAGGAGGTACATTGCAGATCCTTCTCATGTGTTGGACTGACATCATTGTAGGTGTAGGATCAGGGGTAGGTGATGGTGGAGCCCATCCATATCATAGATCGCAGGACCCTGGGCCTTCGAGGAGAGATTGATCGGTATGGGTGTGCAGTGGGACAGATATGATGAGACTGTACACCACTTGGGAGGATGCCACAATATTACGAGTGTAGTTTCCACATTTGTTCTAGTGACTTCCAGGAGGAAGTCGAGTCTAAGGGGAGGGGGATGTAGTGCCCACTTCCCTTTGACACTTTTAGATACTTGATTTTGATACTATTGATCATATTATGGACACTATTATGTTTTGTTTTAGTATGATGGTTAGATGTTAGATCATGGATTAGTATTGATCTGGATTTAGTTATTATGCTTGATGATTACTAGAGACATTTTCTATATGTGGTTGATGATATACTTTTGACATGGACATATTATAGATGTTGATTTGGACTTATGATATTGGATATTTGAGTAGATCTGGTATGGTAGATTTTGATGATGATATAGTTGATTTATTTAATTAAAAATGATAATGTTGAATTAATGATATTGTTGTGATTTGTGTGTTTAGATGATTTTGAGATATTGTTTATATCATTTTGGATGTTTGATGCGGCCACAAGGCCGAAGGAGGTATTTGCATTTTGCAGGTTAAAAATCACAACAATGTCGGGGACTGGAGACTAACCATATTGAAATTCTGGGTGAAATCAACAAGGTCACCATGGCAACTGTGTTGTTTGTTGTGTGTTGTGTTATGTTAGGAATTCCCATGGGGATTTCCATTATATGTGACCATGGGATATGTGTTTTATTTATGTGTTCCTTTTTATTATTGTTGTATGTATTTTTATTTGTAATGTGTTCTTTTTTTTAATTAATTTAAATGTGATAGTTTTAATGTGAGAGTCATATAGTTAAACTTTATTTAAATTTAATTGGGACATGGAATGTAATTAATAAAGTTGTTGAGTTTAAATAATAATGTTGGAAGAGTGTGTAAGTTAATATGTAAGAATGTGTAAGAAATATGTAAGAGTATGTAAGGCTGATTTTGGAAGGTCAAACACTCCATCTTTTATGAAATTCGAATTTGACCTTGGAGGCCAAATTTGGAGGCTTGTGGGACAAGTTAAACTTGTCCCACACCTCTTAAAATGATCCACCAACCATGCCTATGGTTTGGAGGTTAAATTTAGGCATTTTTAATGCTTTTTGAAGTGACAATTTAAGTTTTAATTGCACTTCCCTTACATATTTTTAATGCAGTCCTTTTGGAGTATGGGTTGAATTGGAGTATGTAAGTGATTTTGTCATGTTTAATTTATTGTGATTTGTTTGTTGATGTTGATTTCCTCTTGGGGATGAGGAAAAATGATGTGGCATCCCACTTGGATCCACATCATCCTCTCTCTTTCCTTTCCTATAAAAGTGAAGCTTCTTGCTCATTTGGAGGTTGTTGAAACTTTGTCTTTCCTCTTTGGGGTCAAATTTTTATTGTTGTTGGAGTCTTGCTTGTGGAGAGAGTTTGAAAATTCATTTGCATGCTTGGTGTTGTTGTTTTGGACTGGTTTTGGTCATTGAACTTTTGCATTTTGGACTATTGAAATTTTTTGAGCATTGAAGGAGCTTGTTGTTTTGGGAACAAACTCCATTATGGAGAGGTAGGATCTTGCCCTTTTTAAATGTTGTTTTTCTTTCTCTTGCATGCATGTTTAAATGGTGAATGTGTCTTGTATTCTTGGCTGGTTGGGTAGAATGCTTAGGGCATGGTGTAGGAGAAGGCTATGGGGATTTCATATGGGGGCATAAGGGATTTCCAATGGCACTGTTTTATTAAGGAGGAGTTTTGGTTTTGGGATCCACCTTGGAAAAGAAACTGCTTGCATTTCTTACTATGGGGGGGCATAAGGGATAAACTTGGGGGGCATAAGGAGGGGTTGGGAGATATAAGGTTTATGGGGTTGATATGTTTATTGGTGGTATGCATTTTGGTGGATGCCCAATTCCAAATTGGGAGGCATAAGGAGTTCCCCATAGTTCTTGCTCTTGTTGGCTTGCTTGATCAAGCCTATGTTTGTGTGAATGATTTCAAATGTAGTTGGGAACTGTTGTCTTGTTTGGAATGTGTATTTTATTAAGTTGTGCATGTGAAATGTGAATGTTTCTTGTATTGTGAAAGAAGCCTTGTTGCCATGTGTTGATATTCATTTCCATTTCAATATGGTTGGGGCTCGGGGCCAATGAGGAAGGATGGCTTCTCCCTTCTCATTGGATGTCTTGGTTGGGTGGAGAGCATTTCCTTTCCCCCTTCCTTGTTGTGATCAAAGTTGAAAAGAAGAAGAAACTAGCATGTTGTTGTTTGGAGAAGGAATTTCATAGTTTGATAGTCATCTCCCTTTGAGTAATTTAATGTAACCTTTCCCACCTTGAGTGGATGAGATGTATAATGTTTTTAATGTGAAGTTATTGTATTGATAATGGAAGATTGAATTTGAATTGAGAATGTAAAGAAGAATATATTTGATTTGTTTTGTTTTGGAAAGAAAATGTAAATGATATTCCATATTTTGTATTTTGTAATTTGAAACCAATTCAAATTGGAAAAGAGATGACAAGTTGTAAAAGTGTTATTGAATTATGAATAGAGAATTGAAGTAGTTTTCTAAATTAATTGTTGATAAATGAAATTGAATTTATCTATTCAAAAAATGATATCTCTAGATTTTGTTGAAAAGAATAAGAAATAGTTTTGTTTGGTTTATGTAATAATTTGAAAACAATGGAAAGTGATAAGTTGAAAAGAATGTATTTGAAAATCAAATCAAAATATTTCATTCCTTCTCAAAAATGTATTGCACATTTGATTTGAATTATTGTTGAAATTTAATTGATTGTTGATTTAAAGAAAAAAAAAAAGAATGCGTGATGGAATGAAAGATAGTGTTATATTAATTGTAAAATTATATATTGAAATTGAAATCAAAGAATGCATTTAATTTAGAATTGAATGGATGATTTAATAAGCAAACATATTTGACTAAATTAGGAATCATATGCACATCCAAAACACAAATTGCTAAATCAATTTAAAACACAACTCACTTTGTTTTAAAACTTAAATCTGGCAATGCACATTTTAATTAAAATGAGTAGTTCAAACTTATACTCAACAATAAGTTATGAAACCTTGAAATTCATACTTAGGAAGACTTAAGGAACTCAAATTCACTAAAACAGTCAAGAATGAATCTCTAAAACTTAATGAATTTCAAATCGGAACTTGCATAGTCATTTTTCCGTCTATTGCTAGGAAAAATGCAACCTCAATAAATTGAACAAATTGACTTCACTAAAACACTCTAAACCCTCCCTAGACTGATCCTCCATGTCTATTTGACATGTTGAGTGAAGGAGGAGTTCTAATTTTATCAAAATTATAAGTTGAAAAACTGTCAGTTCACATATTAAAATCCTACAGATCGATTTCATAAAATTGACCCTTTAAAATTCATCAAATTTTAAAATTGGAAACTCTTGTGTGAAGAGGGCATCGAGAGATTTCCAAAAAGTCCTCGTTTTCCCAAATCCGACATTCCTATCAAAATTTATGGCCATTTGAAGTTTTACTTCAATTTGGCATTCAAAAAAATAATACAATTTAATCTAACTATAGAAAAATTTAAATTTTGACCTTGGAAAGATTTCCCAAAAATCCGTAGCCCCTGCCATCCCACAACCAATCGGGCCTACCACGTGGCACCCCAGGAGGGGTGGACTAATTTTTTTAAACTTGTTCCTTTGAAAATTTTTACTTGGGAAAAATTTTCATTTTCCTCTGCCGGCTCATAGGCCAATCGGGAGGCGACACGTGTCCTCTAAGGGTTGAGGTGGAGGCATGGTTCAATTTAACTTTTTATGCCTTTGAAAAAAAAATTTTAGGGAAAAATTTCCTTTTTGGTCCCCGTGCCCCATACCCAATGAGAATGTGCCACGTGGCACTTTGGGTGGGCGGCGGGTAGGCGAGGGCCCTTTATTGTTTTGGGGTTTTGGCCCTGGGAAAAATTTAAAATTTCTTCCACATCCCACTTCTCCACCTCCCCCAACTTGGTCCTTCCGGTGCATGTGGACATGGACTTTTTCGCACTCCTCTTTTTTCGTTGGGGCAAAAATTCGCCCAAAATTCTCCGCCGCTTCCCATCTTCCTTCTCTCAAGGCTCGACACGTGTGGACCGACGTGTCCCCTAGGGACCCGTGGGGGAAGAATGTTTTTTTCCCTTGAAATTTACATGGGAAAATTTCCCTATGCCACCCCATGACCTCGCCAAACCCACCCAAGGCAAATCCCCCCCTCTTTGCCACGTGTCCCTCTAGGGAAAAATTTTACCCTAGAAACTCCGCCCACTCATAACTTGAGTTCTGTAAGGAGTTAGAAGGACTTCTTTATATCACCGGAAAGGTGAGAAAATTTCCTATCCATTGGGAATGGTTTAGGAAATTTTGGAAGTGTTTAGTAGGTGAGAAAAACTAGTTGAATTTCTAAGTCCGTTAGAGAGCGGGCATGGGGTAGATTACTCCTGAACTAAGAAAATATGTAACCCTAAAATTGGAACTATGTGAACATGAAATGGGTTAATAATGGAAGCTTGTGTTTTGGGTAAATAAGATTTGTTCCAAACCTTCCGTTAAATTGATGTCTCAAATTAGTTGTAGACTCTTCTAATAAAAAAATTATTCCATAATTTTCTAGCCAACCCTAGGTCTTTCTTTTGTCTCAAGTGGTTGTTTCCACTTGTAGAGGATTATAATCCTCATTCTAACCTAAAATTATCCCCCCATTACAAGAAGATATAGGAAGAAGAAGAGAGAGAGGAGGAAAATTTGAATCCTATAATTTCCTACTAAATCTCAACCCTATCAATCAGGTTCAAATCCTCCTACAATCTTTTGATTCTTCCCAATGGATCAAATTAAATCAGATTGCTAGTAGTGAAGAAGTCGATTCTACGCATTAATGGCTTGGAAGACACTTTCCCATTTTTATCCCACTAAATCCTATTAAGAATGATATTTTATGTTTCTCTAGCATGAAGGTGTCAAGATGTTTCTAAAAAGTCTTCTCCCACCCAAATTTGAGTTTCCAGTCAAAATATAAGGCCATTTGAATATTTGGGTCGCGGTCGCACAATATTTGAAAGAGTCTCCTCCGTCCGGGCCAGCGTGGCAGCCTCGTGCACCTTGAAAATTTTACCCCTACCTTTCGCTTCTAAAATAGCACTAGACCGACATGTGCCAACTTCATGCGGCTCCATGATTTCCTTTATATTTTTCTTGAGTCCTTTGCTTGCTGGGGCCAAAAGTCTGACCTTGGACATGTGGAGGCCTGGCACTTGTTTGGAAACTAGCCCAGAATTTTATTCTTGAAATAGCGTCACGACACTTGCACCTTCCACCTGGTCTAATTTTTATTTGACTATTTAACCCCGAGTGTGTCCCTTTTGGGACTCGGGACACGTGGAAGGCCCGCACTCATTTGAAAACTCGCTCAGGATTTTACCTTTAAAGGAGCATTGTTAAGACATGTGGCACCTTTCACCTGCACTCTTATACTTTGTCATTTTTGGGCCCGCTCCATCCCACTTTTTTTAATTTGGACTACGTGGTGAGATCGCGCTCATTTGGGTCTCTACTCTTTTAGATCTATCATTAAAGTAGTGTCATTTGGACACTAGGCACCTTTCGCTAAGTCAAAGACTTTTCAATGCTCGATGTAACTTTTGGGGCTCTGGACACGTGGAGGCTTGGTGCTCATTTGAGTCTTCCCTTTTGGGCTTAACCTTTGAAGATGCATTGTTGAGACACTTGGCACCTCCGTTTATTCCTCCATAGTTATCCAATTTTGGGGCTGTTACTCAATCATTTGCAGAGCCTGAAGACTTTGAGCCTTCGTTGTTTCTTTCCTTTGAGCCTCTGGTTTCTTCCTTGACATTTTTGCTCCTTCCCCGACCCTGCTACTCCATTGTAGAGCCTTCCTGTAACTTATCTATTAGATTTGAAACATGAGCTCATACGATAAATGTCCCTTAAATTTCTTTCGCATGGGGTCATGTTTGATCAATTTTTCCTAGGGTAAAATTGAGATAAAAGGGTTCATAGGAATCAAATTTTATTTTACAATTTTTCTTTGGGTTTGGTGACCAAATTATGAACCACTACATCGGGAGCGACGCTTGTCATATCCTTGCAACTAAATTCAAAGGCTTTAGAATGTTCCTTCAACACCTTTGTATGCTCTTATATTTCTTCAGGTGACAATGAAGAACCAAGATTCAAAATTCTAGGCTCCTCTTCTGTCTAAATGTTAATGTCAATAGTTCCTTCTATTAAGGAATCATTCCCTTCTTCAAAAATAAGGATCTGGAGGAAACACTAGCGGATCTTCCTTAACTTCGTAAATTTCAAACTCTTTTGAAAAGGAAGGATTCATTTTTCTATCTCCAAAGTATAAATACGGGTGAGGGTAAGGGAAAAACATATCTTATGATGTGTAGGATGGAGGTCAAGTATACATATGGAGGAATCCTAAGATTTCCTCATCATTATCCAAAAATATAATGTGATAGTATCATTTTATGTCTCTACATATTCTATAATAACATTTTTATCCATCTTGTGAACCAAGGGTTTAGCTCGAATTGAGACCATGAACTCCATTTCCTTCAAATCATTGCTAGGAAAAAAATGAGAAGAAGAGGTAGCCATAGAATCAACAAGCTGATTTTGTTCCCTAGGAATGGCCTCAATAGAAATGAAATAAAAATATTTACATAGCTCATGTACGATGGACTTGTAAATCTAGAGGTGTTCTTCTCTAGTCTCATAAACCTCTAAGACCTAGTTTGTGATGAGTTGCGAGTCACCTAAGACTCTAACGTTATGCACTCCCATCCTCTTAGCCATAATGAGTCCAAGAAGTAGAGCTTCATATTCTTGCTCCATTATTAGTACACTCAAAATTTAATTTAAAGGAAAAGGGCATGACTCTCCCTTTTGGAGAAGTGATAATCACCCCTACCCCTATGTCATAGTGGCATTTCAATCCATCATAATTGAGGGTCCAACAGTTGTCAAGAAAAATAGATGTTACATTATCTCTTTAATCTTCTTCATGTACATCTAAAACCTTAACCATGCATACCTCTTCAAAGCCATCTATTGGAAGAGAGACTACTCCCATAGTGTTCCCAATGCCTAAAGAATCGAATGGAAGAATGAACGATAAATATTTCTCCAATAGTTTCATTATCTCTTGTTGTCATTTTGGTTGAAACAATGTCCATTAAAACATTCTTATTCTCACTAATATCCACCCCTTTGATCGCTTTTGGTGATTCTAATTCAGTTTTCGAACTAGCTTCGATGTGGAAACTAGTCCCTTGGAAGGAAGAGGTTTGTTCAATTGGTTAGCTAGGATTTCAAACTCGGAATGAACCCTAGGATTCTTCTTAAGATTTTCTAGGTGAACATAAAAAATGTTTTGGATCACCTTGAGCTACAAAGACTTTCCCTAGATGAAGGAATCTTACTTCTTGAAACAATGTCGACAAAATAGCCTTCATTCTATGAATCCATGGTCTACCAAGGATCATATTATAGTTGGTTTCCCTATCTATAATATAAAACTCATTTAGAATGGTTTTAGGCCCAAGTGTGACTAGGAGAAATATATTTCCTATGGATATGGCCTTAAGGATATCATAACCCCTTAGTGTGTTTCTAGTGGAAGAATAGTTTTTTCTCCATATCCTAGCTTCCATAAGAAGGAAAAAGGAATAATGTTAACCGCAACTCCATCATCAATCATCACTCTCTTGACATAGTTATTATAGATCCATGCTTACAAATATAATGGATAATCTCCTCTCCATGCTAATTTGACATCAACAGGCATCTTATTAATTTTGGACACAAATATAGTATTTATCTCATTTTGGCCTGGAGGATAGACATCAAAGTATATGAGGTTAATTTGGGCATCTCAAGGAGGTGTGACGTGTACTAAATGACCAATATTTAAATATTCTAGTAAACAATATCGGTGTCTTTGGTGAGTTATTCAACAAAATCCAAGAAGGAAATGTGAGAAAAGGTCTTGTGAGAGTTGTGATTAAATCATAATCCCCTATTTTTGGGAACTACAGGTGAATCATCTTGCACTAACATGGATACAGGAGAGGCTACAATGTGTACTCATGATTTTGGGTAGTTACATGGAATTTTGGCTTTATACTCATGAGTATGGGTAGTTGCATGGACTTATGGATCTATCTTAAACTCAAATACGCCTACAATTTTAGTCTAATTCTTTTTATCTAAGTTAGGAGCAACTCGGGGATCAATAGACGTAGAGGATTCTTCATCATGGGTTACCATAAGAATACCTTTGTTAGCACCCTAGGGATTAGCTTTCTTATTTTCAAGGAATTTTGGGAAAGGATCTCTATAAATCCTGAGGCTATCCTTTTGTTGAGCAACTCATCCCATATGGGTATCTTGTGAAGTTCCTGCAAGGTTGACTAAGAACATGTCAATAAAGAGTTTCCTTTGATATTCTGGAAGCCATTGTATAAATTTATTGTAATATTGACAAGATCAAGCATCATTACATATCACCATATGGAATCCATAATATAAATTAGGGTCATAATCCCTTGGTCTCTAGTTTTGGTTTTGTTGTGGTCCATAATTTTGATTTTTATTCTGATATTAATTGTTATAATTATAATTTGGAGGTCTTTGGCCTTGATTTTGGTATTGATTTAAGGTTTGGCATGAACCTATTGAGAGGGATGATAACCAAGATCAACTGTGTTAATGGAGGGAGTAGGATCATTTTTCCTTTGATTATTTAAATTTCCTTTGTTATTATTCACATTGTTAGTGTTCACAACATTTGGCTTCTTATGTTGGTCACTAATGCAATATGTTTTGACACTACGGTTTTGATTGAGGACCTTGGGTCCTTGGTTGTTGTTTGAACTATTATGAAAGTTTGAGTTGTTTTGGGTGGAGGTGACCAACCTCCCATTGGGGCCATAAGTCTTGTGTCCACTATCAATTGTCTCTTGGTCAATGTGAAGCACACCCTCTAAAACTTCCTCATAACTCTGAAGAGGAAATTTTGGACTTCCTCCTTAGTATCTTGATTAAGTGAGTCCATGTTTGGAGTGCTTGTGGAAGAATAAAATAATTTCTACCACCTCTCGAATGAATTGGGTAGTGTTATCCAAATAACTCCCTAGTTATTTTTGGGTAACTTACATACATATTACGCTCTGAGTTATTCATTGCAAGGTTGCACGTGCTCAAGTTCACTTGGTATATTCCCTTGGTCTCATATTATTTACGCGCTTCCCCCTTCTCTCCTTTTCCATTATTCTTTTTCTATTTGTTCCACTCTCACCTTGTGCACATCTCCTGTGCACCCGCCTTCTTCCTAGCAATTATTCACCCTACGCACACGTGCGCTACACTTGCTTCAATCAACTAAGTCCCCAAGATTCTCACACCCCCAAAAAATTATATTGTAATAGTTTCACCTTAACCATGTGTTCTTAGCTCACCAGTTTTCCTCATTTCCCTACATGCATCATGCGCACCTTCCTCTTCCTTCTTCCATGTACATATCTTTGTGCCTCTTTTGTGCCTTTACGTGCAGACATCCTATGACATGCTTGAGTGTGTCACACGCAACTGTAAAAAGCGCACAAACAAGGAGTCGAATCCTTGCAAAAAATCAATGAGTGACACATAGTAGAAATGAAAAAACATTTACACAGTTAGCCATCCTTCCATCTAATCCACATGTGCCACATGTCTTATGTGCGTAAACAAATCTAATAAACTTCTAACATCCGTATATTTTTCTATAGAGCTCCGATTGGCACATGCCTAGTCTTAATCAATGGTTGCTTGACATATGCTACAATGCTAAAATTCAAATTCTTAGAAGATCTGGTAGGTGAGAAATGGGAAAACTTCTTATGGGAATTAATGAGCAAATCTAATTGCTCTAGCCACCCAATTTAATCCGATTTTCCCTCTTTCTTTCTTCAACATGCCTAATAGATTTGGGGAAGTGCATTTGACAGATTTCTAGGTGGATTTGTAGGAATTGAATGCTTCTTGTTGGTGGTTGCATTTCAAAATCAGATTTTTCCCTCCTCTTTTTCTTCCACGAATTCATCTATAAATGTAAGATTTGGTCTCATTTATTATGATGGAAAAT
This sequence comes from Taxus wallichiana var. yunnanensis, assembly GCA_018340775.1. Taxonomy (NCBI): domain Eukaryota; kingdom Viridiplantae; phylum Streptophyta; class Pinopsida; order Cupressales; family Taxaceae; genus Taxus; species Taxus wallichiana. The sequence continues at coordinate 106,054,352 of CM031238.1, forward strand.
CTATATCCTTATGCATTTTGCCAAGGACTTCATATTTTCTCGTATTTTGAGTTTCAAACCTCTAAATTTGGCTCTTGTGATGTGGATATCGGCCTCTTCCACCATTGAACAACTCGTACATTTTGGAAGTAATAGAGGCATTGTTTTGTGACTATTCTCTTCTAACATGTTTTCATTCCTTCTTCTTTCCTTTTATTTTGCATTTCGTGCTTGTTGTTCCATTACACGTCCCTTGTAGCTCTTTATTTAGTTATATTCCATTAAACTAATTGAGTAAATACATTTTAAGTTGTGTTACACATGCCTAGCCTTCTTTCATGCATTTCCCTTCATTTTCACTCATAAGATAATCTTCATCCCTATTTTTGATATGTGTACTTTCCTTTCATGTTATCCTTCTATCCCTAGTCCAATGGCATTATTATCTTAGTTTCCCCTTCCATCATCATGAGCAGCAATAGTAGTAGAAATAGATAGAGGAATTGGCCTTCTCCGAGATCTGTCTTAGGTGTGTAGGTCCCACAACTTGGAGATGGTTCCATTGTGATCTCAAACATCTTAGCTCTTCTAGATCCAAGATGTGGGTGCAAGTTTGAAGACCAACAGCTTTTGGCATACCCGTGGAGACAAAGCATTGAAAGCTCAAATTTCCTATTATTAAGTTTTGGTGTGTGGACTTAGTATTTCATCTTTTGGAGGCTCATTTCAACACATCTGGAAACTCCCAACATTTTTAGATCTTTGTTTTAGAATCCCTTAATTTATTTCATGAGAAAAGTGCATACAAGGAGAAGTGCATCAACTAAAGATTCTTTTGAGTACCTCCAGCTATCCCTAAGAAGAGTTCATTCCTAGAAAAGCCCATGTGTGCATCTTCATCCCCAATGTACCCTACTATGGCACATCAGCCACCTCCTCCACTGAGGAAATTTTCTAACTTCACCGGATGGATTCCCCTAGTTCTAGTCATGCAACATGATATGCCAAATGGCGCGCTTAAAAGTATTCCATACTTTATTGGTGAGAATCAATTTAACCCTCAAGAGCATATCCAAGATGTGGCAAACGTATGTTCACTCTACCTAATCACACATGACGACATGGTAGTGAGGCTACTTGCAGCCTCTTTCAAAGGTAAAGCACTTCAATGGTACTAAGGCTTGAGATTTGGATCTATCGCCACCTAGGATGAGCTAGGAACAACTCTTTGCAATTATTTTGAAGATAATTCAGATCACCTATCTTTGGTGGATAAACTAACAACTACAAGAAGGGCACCCAACATCGGATGAATGATTTCAACATCATATTTCAAAAGACTTGGGACAAAATCCTTCTTGTGGTAAGACCTACATCCCAACATGATTTTATGTATTATCTTAAGGCACTAAAATTGATATCTCAGTCATGATTCAATCCATGGGAGGTAGGACTTTACCAGCTACTTATAATATTGTTGTAAGGGCATAAAATAGCCTTATTCCGATGGGAAAGATAGCTCCTAGACCACATATACCCTTCTTCCAAGAAATGTCACAAGCACCCCATCCTTCTATGGCCCCTATTCCTATTCCTGATCAAAGTGTGTCACCAATTACATCAACATCTTACTCTCCAACACAATAAAAATAAGATGAAGAGTTGAAAGCCCTAATTAGAAATTTTTCAAACAAGGTCATATCATTAGAGAAACAACATGTGCAAGCCTATAGAGGTAATTCTAATCAAGTGCATATCCAAAGTAATCAGCCTTGGCATAATCAATATGGAAACTAAATATACGTACCAAACTAGCAAAATGATAGATGACATGCTAGTGCACATATTCCCTTGCAAGTTGTTACTCCCACACCCTCTCTTCTAGCACCCAGTGCAAGTCAGGAACTTGTTCCAATTTAGAACAATTTAGCACAAGAATCAGAATGGTGCTTCCCTTTCAACATGCCTTATAGTCAAGAAATTGTGCCTCGGTCAAGTCACAGAGAAATTTTTTTTTACCCTCCATTTTTTTGAATTCTGATTTCCCTAGTGCTGGCTCTAATGCCGGACCCTTCTGGTCTAGATTGGGAGTACTATCATGCTAACTCGGAGGCCTGTCTCCTCGTCCTCCCGAGGCTTGGAAAAAAATTGTGGAGGGGTCCTCCTCTACGTCCCCCTCGGAGAAGCTGATGCCCGTGCTTTCTGATGGGGCTCTCTCTCTTCACATCCCTTCTCACATCACAAAGGCTGATGCTGACTCCATATGATCTATCCCTTGTCGGAAAACTTATGGGTCTTACACCCCTCTCGAAGACATTAAAAAATGGGCCCGACAGAAATGGAACCCTTGTGGTGCATTGGAAATAGTTGCGATGCCAAACGGTTTTGTCCTCTTCTCCTTCAACATGAAAGAATATTTTTCTTGAGCTCTTCTAGGTGGTCTATGGTTTTTGTGAGAAGAAGGGTTTCTATATCAAGAAATTGTCTCCTGGATTCAACCCGCTTATTGAAACAATGACACAGGCTCCAATTTGGGTTTGTCTTCCAGGCCTTCCTCTGGAGCTATGACACCCTACGGTTATTGAAGGTATTGCTCTATCTATGGGTTCTTTAATTGTAATAGACCAGGCCACTAAGGCCAAGACTAGATTCATCCATGCTCATTTATGTGTTAACACTGATGTAAGTTGCCCTCTCCCAAAATCGATTGATCTCTTATCAGATTTTGGAACCTGGTCTCAAAACATTGAATATGAATATATCCCACAAGCATGTTCAATCTACAAAAGCATAGGCCATAGAGCCTCTGGATGTCCCACCAAGCCTCAGCCTAAACCCAAAACCCTGGTTACCTCTCCCAAAAAGAAAGGAAAATATATCCCTAAGATCATTCCTGGAGAGACCCCGATCATCCCCACATCTAACCCCTTTTCCCTCCTGGAAGAAGGAGAGATCACTGCCGACTCCATCTTGGCCCCCTCTCTCACCCCTTACCTCCCTTCTCCTTGGCCTCTATCCCGAGGAGGTCTCCTAGCATCCCCTTGCCCCACCCCCTAGCGGCCCCCTTTGGTGGTTGCTCCAGCCCCACCCTCTCCACCTTCCCACTCCCCTCCCTCCAACATCCTCCTCTCCCTTCCCCCTCTCCCCAAGTTTGGCACGGAGCTTCCCCTTGCTAACCCCACTTTCATGGTTCTCCTTTCCTTCCCCTCTCTGATACCCTAATCTCCCCATCCACTCAATCCTCTGATGATAGTTTGAATCCCCATATGACCCATAACAGTAGTAGGAAACCTGATACTAGCTCTGAGAAAGTTCGTGGATGTATCCTAGGTAATGTTAAGTTGTAGCAAGAATCAGCCCTAAATGTGGCCCAAGGAACACAGAGCACCATCCCCATGGTTGTGGGGAGCAAATCTAAATCCAAGAAATGAAGGTGATCTCTTGGAATATTAGAGGGCTGAAATCTCTGCAAAAATAGAGAGTCCTCAAGGATATGAAATTTAACCACTCTCCTGACATTATCATGCTTCAGGAAACCAAACTCAAAAAGGATGACCATCTCTTGAAAATTTGGCCGGCTGCTTCTTTTGCTTCTCAGCTTGCAATAGGTAATTTGGGAGGCTTATGCACTCTCTGGGACCCCAAACAATTCAAAGGTGACTACCTTCTGCAACACCCCAATTTTTTGTGCACTCTCTTCCAAGAAGTAGATTCTAATGCTTCTGGATTGCAATCAATGTTTATGCCCCAAACCTAGAATCACAGCGTGAAAGACTCTGGCAGGACATCTCAAATTTCATAAAAATTGTGGAAATATCCCTATGCTCATTATGGGAGACTTCAATTGTACTCTATATCCCTCTGAAAAATAAGGAGGGCCCCGACTAACCCCAATAACATGGAAGCTTTGGATGAATTTATACGGGAGAGACTCTTCTTGACATGGACCTTCATGGTACGTCCTTCACTTGGTCAAATCACAGAGTTGGCAGAAATCACATACAAAGTAGATTGGACAGAGCTTTAGGATCCTTGGACTAGATCTCACTTTACCCTAATTTCTTTCTCAGCTCCTTACCCCATGTGGCTTCGGACCACAGCCCTTTAATCCTCTGTGCCAACAATAAGATGAACATAAAAAATCCTCCCTTCATATTCGAGCTTGCATGGCTGGAAAATAATCAACTGGACCCTCTCATTAAGAGTTGGTGGGATATCAAATTCAAGGATCCGAAATGTTTAAATTCTCTAGCAAACTTAAGGAAATAAAAAAGTAGCTTAAGATTTGGAAGAACACGGTGTTTGAAACATCAAAAATCATAAGCAAAAGATGACACAGAAATTGCTAACATTTCTGCTCTGATGGAGGTTGAAGGAAGAATGAAACAACTCCATAATCAAGAAAGACATCTTCTCAGTGACTTCCACAATACCCTAAGGGAAGAAGAGACCTATTAGAAGTAGAGATCTTAGGTGCTTTGGCTGGAGAAGGGAGACCGTAACACCAAGTTCTTCCACATTACAACCTCTAAACACAAAATTAGGGACAAAATCAAGGAATTGCTTACTTTGGCAGGTAACACTTTAACCTCTGACACTGAGATTTCTAATGAATTAGTCTCCTTTTATTCTAATCTCCTTTAGGAAGAGGACCCTCCCAATGAGCAAGCTATGTCCAAGATGCTCCAACACATTCCCAAATTAATCTCTGAGGACATGAATGGAAATTTAATGAAACCCTTCTCTATGGAGGAAATTCATAAAGTAGTTTTCACAATGAAAGGTGACAAAGCCCTTGGCTCGATGGATTTCCTGCTGCCTTTTTCCAAATCTTCTAGGAAATCATCAAGCAAGACCTTTACAAGGTGGTTAAGTAATTCTAGTCTAGCAACGCCCTCTTGAAAGAGTGGAACACCACCTTCATAGCTCTTGCCCCCAAATCTCTTGGATCCAAATTGGTTTCCAACTTTAGGCCAATTAGCCTCTACAACACCTCCTACAAAATCATCACCAAAATGTTAGCAGCTTGTCTTAAGCCCCTGATGAATGACCTCATCATGGTGAATCAAAATGGTTTCATCAGTGGGCACCTTATTCAAGGGGTATCATCACCATTCATGAAGCCATCCACTTTTCCCATCACTCAAAGTCTATAGGGATGATCCTCAAATTAGACATGCAAAAAGTGTTCAACAGAGTTAGCTGGACTTTTTTGATCCGAGTGCTAAAAAGTTACGGGTTTGACAACAAATGGTGTAACTGGATTTTATCTTGCATTTGACCCCTTGCTTCTTGATTCTCATCAATGGCATCTCGGTAGGATTTTTCAAAAATAGCAAAGGCATACATCAGGGGGACCCTCTGTCTCCGTTCCTCTTCCTATTAATGGAAAACTCCCTCAACAGAGCTCTTGAGGTGGCCAAAAGTCACTCGGTCATTTCTGGCATCAAAATCACTTCCATCTCCCCTACCACCACTCATAGCCAATTTGTAGATGACACTCTACTTTTGAGTGCTGCTTCGGTGATTGAAGCTCGTGCCCTGAAAGAAATTTTAGAAGACTATCAACTTGCCTCTCAACAATTGATTAACTTCAACAAAAGTAGTATCTCCTTCCTAAACACCACGGCTCAAACTCAAAGAAGGATTGCTGACATATTTGGTTGTAAAATTGTGGACTTTCCCTCCACCTATCTTGGCATTCCCCTATTCAAAGGAAAACAAACCAAGAATTTGTGGAATCCTGTCATTGAGAGATACCAAAAAAATTGGCTGCTTGGAAAGGTGCAATTCTTAGTCGGTGGCAAAACTTCAATCTGGTCAAAGCTACTCTACAGAGTCTACCTATCTACTTCATGTCTCTTCTCAAAATTCCTTCCTTAGTGATTTCTACTATGGAGGGAATCCAAAAGAAATTTCTTTGGTCAGGGGTGGAGGCCAAAAATGGATTCACCTAGTCTCTTGGAATGAAGTTTGTAAGCCAACCATTCTGGGTGGGCTTGGTATAAGACAGATTGCTGATATGAATGTTGCTCTGCTGGCTAAAATCAGTTAGGAAGTTGCTCAAGGTAATTCACACTGGGCTCAGCTGTTGAGATCTAAATACTTGATGCAAGATGAAGACTTCCTTCTCTCATCCCCACCCCGTGGCTCGGCTATCTAGAACTCAGTTACTAGCTCTCTTCCTCTTCTTCATACTGGGACCAAGTGGAGGTTGGGAAATGGCAGATCTATTGACTTCTGGTCAGACTGGTGGATTGGAGATAAACCTCTGAGTCTCAACCCTGTTTGGGAACCTATCAAAAGGAACCTCATCAATAGGCATGGTAGGAAAGTTTCTGGCTACTGGAGAATTTAGAATTCAATCCCCTCTTGGCATATACCAGTTTGGATGGGCATCAGTGAACTTCAGAGTCAACTTTTGATTCAGTTGAGATCTTCCCTTTCCTCCCTCTATATTCCATTCTCCTCCCCCACTGATGAACGTATCTGGCCCCTCTCCCCCTCTGGTTCCTTCACTGTTAAAGTTTCCTATTACACTAAGCCCCGGACCATTGTTGGCCCTCCCCTCTTTAAATTTGGCCCAAAGAGTCTATTCCCAAAATTGGCTTCTTTTCCTAGCTCTCCTTCAAGAATGCTTTCCTCTCGGTGAGAACTTAAAGAGGAGAGGATTCTCACTTCCCACTCACTTTGTGTTCTTTGTTGGAAAGCCTTGGAATCCTCCTCTCATCTCCTTCTACACTTCCCTTTTCCCAAGCCATCTGGAGTGGGCTTTTGTCATGTTTTAGAGTTGTCTGGACCTTCCCAAGTTCTATTCATGACACCCTCATACAATGGTATTCCCCCTTCACTCACCCAACCCTTTCCCTGGCTTGGAAACTCATCCTCCCCCATGGCCTTTGGGGTATCTGGAAAGAGAGGAATAGGAGAATCTTCAAAGATCAATGTTGGGATCCAGAGAGGGTGGCCAGTCATATAGCTATTCTCTTCCAAGATAATCTCAATAGCTGCTTATGGAAGAAATATCAGCAAAAAATTCAGCTATGCAATCACAAGGACTGGTGTCGTGCAGATGATGATCCTTCCCACAACTAAACCCTCTTCCTAGGCTCGTTCAGATGTTAGGTGGCTCCCTCCTCCAATGGGTTGGTTGAAACTTAATATGGATGGTGCTTCTAAGGGTAACCCTAGGAATTCTGGGGCGATCCTCCAAAATTCTGATGGTTCCCCTAAAGCTGCTATTACAGCCAATTTTAACCTAGGTACCAATCACCGTGTTGAAGCCTTAGCTATCTTAAAAGGGCTAGAGATGAGTCTTAAACTTGGCAATGATTCCCTAATTGTGGAAAGTGACTCTCTCAATATTATAACTCTCCTCAACTCGGATGACCCAGGTCAATGGACTATTAAAAACATTATTGCTGACATCCGGCTCCTCCAAAGAAACTTTCAGCAACTCAAGTTCTAGCACACTCTTAGGGAAGGAAACAAGGCGGGATTGTTTGGCTAACATTGGTGTCCTCCTTGATTCTCAACGAAATATGGTTAGAGAATTTCCCTACCAATCTCCTTCAAATTACCCATAATGATTTCTCATTGTCTAGCTAACGCGTGGAGTTGGGAGTCTGATTCTTATGTCAACAAACCCGGAAAAAGGCACTCCATTCTCACTTTTGACGGTGGTAATGATTTCCACATTAATTTGAAGTATTTCTCTATGGAGCAGAGCACGTGGGATGAGTATTACTACACTCATGTGGATCCTGTCTAGGGATTCACCATTTCACATCATAATTACTCCCATCTCAGAAGGACGATGACATGGAAGGCTCCCATAGATATGGTGAACTTATTAAAGCCGAGTCACAGATTGTCACCTCGAACTCACATCCACGATTATCTAAAATGGGAGGGCAGCTCAAGCGCATTGAACCTGCTTCATGCACCCGGTTGCAGGAGGACCAAGATGTTTGGAGCATCCTTAGAGACAATGGCATAACAATGTTCCTTGAAAGGATGTCCAGATACTCGGCGTTGGTTTCATATGGTGCCCTGAGCCACCTGGTCACGTAGAAGAGTTCGATTGGCAACACCCACTTCACCATCTCCACAAACACCATCACCTCTGTCACTGGTCTTCCTACCTTGGGGGTATATATACTTCAAGAAACCTCTATAGGTGGAGCTTCAAGATTTCATTTCCAAAGGGGAGAAGCCAACAAAGTATCTCTTGGTTATATCCGGGAATCCCTCCTTCCTCCTTGGGACAGAGTTGCTGAGGTGATCATGAGGTACTTCACCATCGATGGATGCTACAGGTTGGTCTATGGTCCCCACTTCTTCATCCTCTCACACTTACGTTGGGGAAGAAAATTAACTGGCTACTTTTCTTTTCCAATCACTTGAACACTCCATCAACCTGGCTAGGGAGGGTGAAGGGCCCATTCTGCATCAAGGCCTTCTCTACCTCCTGTTCAAATTTGCCGCTTCCCCTATTGAATTGAACCTTTTTCCTCCCAAACACAAGTCATCCCCCACGAATTCCCACCTCCTCCCCCATTCCATCCCCTACTTCCCGTCCCTCCTCTAGCTGTCGCCACCACCGACAAGTTTCCTCTGACTCCAACTCTGATGTTGAAATCTTGGGGCCCTCCATCGTGGGTTTTGTTCCCTACCTCCCCTGTTCGGCCGCCCTCCCAATCCCGACCAAAGATCGCTGACCACCGTGGCTATGGTGGTGCTCACTACTTCTTCTCCTACCTCCAGCTCGGAGCTCCGCCTCTCAAACACCTGCTTGGGCTTGCTCAGTTGTATCCTGATTCCCCAGAATCTGACCCAGTTGGCCTAGAGGTGGAGCTCAAGGAGGAGGGTCTTAACTTCTAGCTGGATGCCGATAATATCATCATGGAGGATCGTGATACCAACCCTCAGGATGTGCAGATGGATGTTATCCCTAATTGGAAAGACTCTGCGTCTGAAACATTGAGAAGGCCAACATTGATTCTACTGCTGACACCAAGAACCAGCCGGAAGACCACCATGTGGAGTTGGTGACTTCCATCTTGGCCAAGCTACAACGCTCTTTCTCGGTTCTCAAAGCTTGGGAGACCTTCACTAAAAATACCAAGGTGGCCATTACCAAATATTGCACTAATCTGTTAATGCTGATAGACCGGATTACAATGAGTTGGGGTCTATCCATGCCAAGAATTCTATGATTGAGCTTAAGAAGCTCCTTTGATGTTGTTCTTTCTGCTTCGGGCTTTGCTCTTTTTGCCTGCTTTTTTTTTTTTGAAATTTTCACAGTTTTTTTCTCTATGTAAGCTTCATAGTATAATCTAGCCACTGGGCTCCTTGTATAAGGTTTTGGGACCTTCTAAAACCCTCATTTTACCCTATTTCCAAAAATCATGCCTTATAGTTAGAAACTCTATGCCAATGTTGCATGCGCATGAGCCTTCAACAAGTTCCCAAAGCGTAAAATCAAAGAAGGTTAGAATCTCCTCCCAAGGCAAATTTGATGTTCTTTGTGCTGCGGAATTCGTGTAATCAACCAAGTAGTAGATATTACAAGAAAACCATGTACCCAAGTTACGAGATAATAGAAGATATAAGAAAATAATTCTAGATTCAAGCACACAAGTCACAGTCCTAAAGAACACAAGCTAACCCTCAAAATCAGAAAAGCCTCCTGAGTATGTGTTAACATCCCGCATGCCCCGCTTTAGCCCCCGCGCCCTTTTTTTCCCCTTTTTCCCTCTTTCTTGGCCTCTCGACCTTCAAGCTGATTTAAACCGCCGCCCGCAGGCGGGCGGTCTCGTGACCGCCGCCCGAACAGGCGGCGGTCCCGCCGCCCGCCGAGCGGCGGTCCTCATTTTTTAACGCTCTTTTTGACGCGACTCTCACGTGAAATATCACGTTTCACCAGCTTTTCTTTGCCGACTTGAGCATGCATTAATGTTTTTGGTCCCCTGGAACAGTGTTTTTCCTTTGTTTATTGTTTAGGAGTTCAATTTGGTTTTGGTTTTTGAGAGTTGGAATTCCTATAAATGCATGGTTTGTGTACATGCAAATGGTCTGATTTTGGTCTGGAGTTTTTGGTCTGAATTTGGGTGAAGAATTTGAGCTGGAGCTTTTGGTCACCATTTTTCCTTGTTAGAGTCTTCTGATTTTTAGTGTTTTGTTAGCTTAGTTGCTTAGGATTGATAAAGCATAGCTTATTTCATACTTGGTCAAATTGCTCACTTGCTGTTAGTAAGCCACGCACTCCATCTTGTGCAGCAAAGCAAAGTTGTTCCATCCAATCCGGTTAGAAGCTTGCCTCTGAATTCCTCTTTGCTGTAGATTTGTTTTTACTGTGTCTTGGAGTTCTTAGTTCAATCCATTATATGCCTGGTTAGCTTTATTCAGCTGTTGGTAAGCCACATACCCAACTTGTGCAAGCAGTGTCTTTATTTTGGAATAGAATAGCTTGGGAAGCCATTAAAGTTGCAGGTTTTGCTCTTCGTATAGGATAGTCAAAGGTTCTGGTCGCTTCACGTTGCATGACTCGCAAAGTAAAATCCCGCTAGGAATCGCATAAGCCAAGCTCAGACTTTGCGCTATCCCTCTCCTACTCGCATTCTCGGTCTGCATTCTGAGCTGTCCTTGTCCCAAAATCTACTCCTATCGGTGCTAGCATTACACGCTTTTCTGGATCCAAGTGAACACGAAAGAACGAGAAGATCATACTGAGGGGACGAGATCACATACACACCATCGGATTCGCCACACGCTCATGGAATCCAGGTTTTACATTTCAAAGTTCTAGTCAGATTCATATCAAATAGAGTAGTTAATCGCTTTATTTCATTTCATTCTATTCTCGATATTGCCAGGGAAGCTGTGGGGATTGATAGTTTCTGAGAAACTATGATTCACTCCTCACTTCTGAGGTAGGATCGAGAATCTTGCAGGTAGATTAGATAGATTATTTTAGTCATTTAGAATAATTCTACAAATCGCACAGGCAAATAACCACACTCGGTTATCTTGTCTGTTTTTAATTATTGTTTAGTTATTATTTCTAGATACGCATAAAATAGTTTGCTTTCCTTAAAATTGTTAGAATATTTCATAGAAAAATAAAAGTTATATGTAGTTAGATTTATTTCACTTAGTTAGAATTTGTTTCATCACAGTTAGATTGCATTTTGTTTCGTATGACAATCACGGGACCTCAAGAGCCCAGGGAATATATATTTGAGCCAATCGTGCCTCAACCAAACCTAGTCACAGCAATAGTTGACATAGACCAAAATCTCAGGATACAAGTATTCCGAACAACCACAGATTTACAACTGATCAGTTCACAGTTAAGAGGATTAAACATAGAAGACGACCAAGCACATGCATTTTGGTCAAGTCAGCCAAACTACAGATTACCCTAGAAAACATCCACATGACCGTAGAAGGGCTCGAAAGAGAACAAACATTCGGGTGTGATCCTCTAGTTCCACAGCCAGATGCTGGAGACACCCTCATAGATATAGATACCAGCTTAAGAATCCAGGTTGCGAGAACACCTGTAAGGTATTCTGAGAAGATCGCACAACTATTGGTTCTAAACATAGAAGCTGAGAAAGCATACGATTACTGGATACTAGGGATTAGAACTTGATCTCACGTATGACCATAACAGGACCGCAACAACCAAGAGTCTACGGTTGTGATCCACAGATCCCACAGCCCAACGAATCCACAAGTCAGTTAGATATAGACACTGGCCTACGCACACTAGTATTTCAGTCCACCCCACTTCCACCTATCATCATCGAACAACTGTCCTTACTAGATATAGCGCTAACGAAGCTAGGGAATTCTGGACTAGGCCAGAAAATCGTCCATAGAATCGATTGTATTCATCATCCACTATATGACCTTATCGGGAGATATACACGAAACAATCCCAGGTCATTTTCCACGTATTCCGCAACCCATAGATCGAATCACGCCAGAGCTCGATATTGATTGGAGCCTTCGAGCAGTCATCCTCGCTGATCGATCTATCACACCAGTCCAAGTTAGAAGGGCCTTCTTTGCCTTAGATTCACATTCCACTAGTGCGTGTCGAAGACATTAGACTACCTAACTAGTTTGTCTAGCATATTCTACCCCCACCGGCTGTCTCGGCACGACCTCGGGAGGTCGGGTACGCGGAAGAGTTACTTGTTGATTCTCACGCTCGCCTGTCGCTTTTCCGACGTACAAAATTGGTGAACCCGACGTGAAACAAACAATTGTTTCACCTTCTCTTTGAGAAGTTTCATCTTCTCTCATCCACCTTCGCTCCTTCCCATTATTCTGCGGGTATTCATATACCCCCCGAATATGTCGGGATTCGACGCATATGGCGTGCCTTCTCCCGGGTCTCGAGGCATACTACGCCCAATGTAAATAGGGAATCATCACCTCGCTCTCGCATGGGGTGACAACTATTCAACTAATCAGTTGTCAACACAAACCCCAAGAATCAGATATAGTTCGTCTTTTCAAACTGAGGAGTTAGATCAACCCCCTCGAACCCAACAAACAAAACCTTCAGGTTCCAACAATATGACGCTTACAGAGAATCTGTTCATCTCCTCAAATGTTACTCGTACCACAAATTAGTAGGCAATCGATCCATACCTGGTCTTAGATGATGGACAAATCAACACGTTATCCTAGGAGTGAACAACGCTCCTGGGAATGTATCCATCTATGGAGGATTACAAATACAACCCAAAATCTCTTTTCAAGAAAATACCTCTATACCACCGCATACAGAAATATTCTTGAGAAACTTGGCAAAATAGCGATCAATTTATGACAGATATCACGTGTACCTTTACAACACCAAGGTATACAACAAACGCCGCTCAGGCAAAGTACCGTGACTTCACCAAATGAAGTCATTTCAACGTTAGTAGAAAGAGTGAGAGGGTTAGAACTGGCTCAAGCAAGTCAAAATTCTCCGTTCATACAAACAGGAAGTTCCAATCCTCCATACCACTCTAGTCGTAGATCTCTCTTACGGAGTAGGCACGTTAGGCATGCCTCCTCAATATCCACAGCAAACGCCAACAAGGCCTATCATCTCTAACACTATTCCTCCCGGTCTAGTGTCGAACAGTCCATTCCTCGATAATACCCCGTCCTATTTAAACATGTACTCTAAATCACCACAAGGAGATATGTTCTCCTCTCCCGGCATGTTTGCTCAAACGCAGGGACCTCCCTATGCCCCTGCCAACGCGTACGCTGCACCGTATCAACAACCCATCCCACCACCACTCCTCAACGAAACACCATCAATGGTCGAAAGCTATGCGATAGGGACGTATTCAGAATATCTAAAGGAACCCTTAGATTTCACCATACGAAGCGTCATGCTTCCAAGACCTCTCCCTGATTTGCCTAAGTTCAAGGGTGAGGGAGATCCGAATGCGCATATCAAAGCTTACGCTACAGCCATACGAGAATTACTCCTCGGGATGGGTCATTGCTAAAATATTTCCCAAAACCTTGGAAGGCATCGCTCTCGATTGGTATTATAGAATACCTGAAGCTTCCATACATTCATTCAAACAACTTGTGTCTGAGTTCATCAAGGCCTTCGACATGAACAAACTATTAAGAACAGGAATCAGGGAATTCTTGCATATCAAACAAGAACACAATGAATCTGTCAGCTCATTTCATCCAGAGGTGGCGTACAGTTCTTTATTCATCGCCAGTGCTCCAAACATGGATCGATGGAACTATGTGATTTATTCCTTCATTCTCTCAAAGAGAGAAGTGAAGGAAGAAGTCCAAGTTCCCACTAAGGACTTATGATGAAGTACTTGAGAGCGCTCTCACGCGAATAGATCAAGCAAAGCAATAGATAGTGGTCGTAAGACGTATGGAGCAAACGGGAGGTTAATCACCTCCACTCAAAATACTACAACTACCACAAACGTCAATCAAGGACCCAAAATCCTTAACAAAAATCGTGGGGTAACAACGGATGGGGTAACCGACCAGCCCAAGAGGGTAAATGTTGTTAATACTCCGTCACAAAAACAAACAACCAAATAAACAACAACTTTACCCCGATCGGTCCATACAAAGGATTTTAACCATCCACAACAACAACAACAACAACAACGGCGAAATCCCATACAAGGGCCAAGCCAAAACTCATTTGGTTACCAAAACCAAAGTCAAAACCAAAAACAACAATTCCAAAACTTTGGTCCTAATAGGCAACAGTTTGATCGGAATTTTAGGCCACAATACACACCAAACCAACAAAACGGGAATTATAATCCCAATTCTTATTGTGGTTTCCATAAAATTCATGGTCACGACACTAGAACATGTCGTGACTACAATAAATTTATGCAACGTTTGCCAGAAGAACAAAGACAGTTCTTCATAGACCTGTTCTTGGCAGATCCCGTCTCATCATCACCAAATACTCGCAGGGGCAGTTTCCCCCCAGAATGCTCCCCTTAAGATCTTTAATGATCCACTCCCAAATCATGACAGCAATAGGCTGAATCCAACCGGAACAAACAAAGGTGCAATAACGGGAAACAATGATCATGAAGCTTCGACTTCATTAAATCCATCAGTTGCTCCACAATTGGGAGCTCAACCAAGACCTAAGATAGTTAGTTTGGTAGAATTAGACGCTGAACTACCTATCGAAGCTATAACAAGAACACGAGAGTATTTCTCTCAACTAAGCCCAAGTCATCTGCCAGAGACAGATAAGAGTCAGCAAATAGTTGAAAAACCCATCGGTGCCTATGATTTAATTAGTGACCTAACAAAGACCTTCTCACACATTTCATTTTTGGACTTACTAAAGAACTCTCCCCCTCACAGAGCTCGCTTTTTTAGAAGCATTAGGTCTAGGCCATCTAATTAACATCACTCCACCTCCCGAAACACAAGTAAATCACGAGATTTTGATATCCACCCTCCGGGGCAGCCGACAAGGATGTCGAATTCATCTTCGAAATAAGTAAAATGCCCATGATGCCGAGATCGCACGCCGAGGTGACCCACCTTACACTTACAAGTATGGGTTTATAATAACTATGTAAAACGGGCAATGGTCGACGACGACGGGGCATGCTAACATAGTCCCTTTCTTTTCTCCAAAACTTGGATATGGAGAAACAAACTGCTTCCACTACACGAAATACCTTGAGAGGCTATGATAGCCTTAAAGCCACTTCGATAGAACTATAATATCACGGTCACCTTAGGGCCCAAAACCATCTTGACCGAGTTTTATATTATAGATCGGGAAACTAACTATAATATGATCCTCGGCCGACCTTGGATACATCGAATGAAGGCAATCCCTTCCACGCTATTTCAAGAAGTAAGATTCTTGCATCTGGGAAAGGTATTTGTAGCCAAAGGCGATCCAAAACCTTTCGATTTGCACCTAGCTGATTTAAAGAAAAGACCAGGGGTGCACTCAGAATTTGAGCTGCCAACAAACCAACTTAATAAACCCTCTGACCCAAAGCCAGAGGAAAAGTTGATACCTACAACGGATCTTGAAACTACCAGCATAGCCAAAACAACTCCAACCCCTAAAGGTAAAACTAAAGAAACAGTATCATTAGGGACTACTGCAAAAATCGTTGAATTGATAGAACAAGATTCACCAATGTTCTTACCATTCGATTCAGTAGGCATAGGATTTTCCCTAGGTGTTGGTTCCTTACCGGCAGAGGATCTCTGTATGATAGAAGTAGAGTGTGCAAACGCGGCAGATGCCCCAACATCTACACTCCCGGCTAAGTATTGGACTCTCCATTTCGATGGAGCTAAATGTCGTTATGGAGCGGGGGCAGGTATAATTCTTACTTCGCCCGAGGAGAAGGTCCTCCCATTCTCATTTAAGTTAAACTTTGAATGCACAAACAATGGCGCTGAGTACGAAGCCCTCCTTCTTGGCCTCACCTTAGCCAGAAGGATTGGTATTGATAACATCAGAGTCTTGGGAGACTCGCAATTAGTAACAAACCAAGTTTCTGAAGTATATGAAACTAAAGCCGAACATTTACAACTCTACAAAAACGCTGTATTAGATTTAAGCAAGGCGTTTAACTTCATATCCATCGAAGCGATCCCGCGAGAGAAAAATCTTCTCGCCGATTCAATAAAAACCTCAAGATCACGCTTTTACTCCAAGCAATGAGCTAGAAGATACTCACTTCACAAGATCCATTCGTGATGAACCATTAATAAAAACAATGACAAATCCTCTTTTAAGCCGAAGTGAATCTACCATCCTAGACCATGTTGGAAATGATGCGGCTACTTTGGATTATTTAAATGCCTATGCAAAGATTACATCTCTCCTATCACATGCTAGATTTATCCCCGATCCCACATTCGTCCTCCTCCTACTTCGAAATCCCGTAACGGATCTTCCGTCACAAAGGGAACCTAACATATACGCAATAGAAAATGGGGATGATTTAGATTTACCTCCAAAGACCACCTCGAGTTCAAGAGGGTAACGCCTTTTTAATCAAGAAACAATCGATGTCAACATCGGGACAAAGATGAACCAAGAATATTGAAACTAGGTTCTTCGCCGACACCAAGAAGTGGAAATACATACTCGTGTTCTCAAAGAACATCAAGGCGTTTGCATTTAATTACAAGGAGATGACGGAGTCGCACCCCACATCATGACACAACCTCGCACTAGATCGGATGCAAAGCCAATTAAACAAAATCAAGGCCCATGAAACCCAAAGTAGCTCTCATGGTAAAAGAGGAAGTAATAAAACTCCTTCGTAGGATTTATCAAGCCGCTTGACTACTCCCAATGGGTATCTAATATCGCTCCTGCTTCTCAAGAAGAACGGAAAGATACGCATTTGCATAGATTTCCGAGACATCAACAAAGCGTGTCCTAAAGACGATTTCCCATTACCATCCATAGACGTTATTGTTGATGCAACAAATGGGTTTTGAACTTTTGTCTCTCATGGATGGATTCTCGGATACAATCAAATCAGAATATCCGAGCAAGATCAAGCTAAAACCACGCTTATAACTCCTCGGGAACCTATTGCTACACGTTATGCCATTCGGTCTCAAAACGCCGGTGCATACGTATCAAATGGGCTATGACATATATATTTCACGATTTAATTCATAAAATCGTGGAATCTTACGTAGATGACTTATCGCTAAGGCCAAAAAGCGTCATGACCATCCCAAGTACTCCGCATCATTCTTTCACGCCTAATAGAATACGGAGTCACGCTAAACCCAGAGAAATGCGTCTTTGGTGTAACAGGAGGAAAGCTCCTAGGTTACATCATATCGTCACGAGGGATCGACGCTGATCCAACCAAAATTCGGGCTGTCCTCGAAATGGTCCCACCTTCGAGTGAATCTGGAATCAGATCATTTCTCGAAGTCGGGTGCAATCCGAGATTCATCCTGACTTAAGCTTCGCTATTCATCCAATCAACAATTTACTCAAGAAAGACTATAGCATTGATTGACCAAGACTCGCAACGAAGCTTTCAACGCAGCTTAAACGCTTCGCTATCACCACCTACGCTAATGCCACCTAAGCTGGATCGCCCGCTAATCCTATATTCACGAGCTACCAATGTCTCGCTGGCCTGTATGTTGGCCCAAGAAGACGATGACAAGAGAGAACGTGTGATTTATTTCATTAGCCGAACACCGCCGACTATGAAACACGCTATACACAAGCAGTAGCGAGCGAGAATGTCTTGCCATAGTCTTTGCTTACTAAACGCCTAAGACATTACATGCTCAATCAAGAAACAAAGGTCATGGTAAAGACGGACCATTTACGGACTTTTCTCACACAAGGTTCCTTATCCAAAAAGGTGGACGCTTTATAACCTTAATGGGAGAGTTCAAATTAACATTTGTAAATCAAGTCGCTTAAAGGACAAATCATCGCGGATTGGTTAGCTAACACAACCCATTGATTTGAGGCGATCTAGTAGATTTGGATTTTCCAGATGAATGCGTATACTACATCGAAACTCGACCTGCTATTTCTGAGTGCCCTTGGTACACTGATATCATTAATTATATCATGGACCATACGTACCCGGATGCAGTGACACCGCAACAAAGAAGGCGATTACGCATAATCGTAGCCAAATATGTCATTATAGAGCAGGTGCTCTATCGAAAAGCATTCGATGGAATGCTCTTAAGGTGTGTCGACACAGAAGAGTCCAAGAGGATTCTCCATGAATCCCACAGCGGTATATGTGGAGGCCACTTCGGTGGCCATGCCACTGCTCGAAAAATACATCGAATGGGCTATTTCTGGCCCACTCTAGAACATGACGCGATAGAGTTTGCACGCAGGTGTCATAAGTGCCAGGAATTCTCCCACGAGATCCACATGCCAGCACAAGCTCTACAACCAATCGCTACTCCATGGCCCTTTTCTACATGGGGCCTGACTTAATAGGGAAATTCTCTCCCTCATCCACAGACGGCCACAATTTTATAATTACGGCCACTGAATATTTTACCAAATGGGTGGAGGCCATGCCTCTTACTACCGTACCTGGTTCTGTAATCGCTAAGTTCATTTTAAATCAAATCATTTGCAGGTACGGTATCCCACAAATCATTATCTCAGATAATGGAACTTCTTTCAAGAATGAAGAAGTTCGTGAACTATGCAACAAATTTAAAATAAGCCATCATACGGCTTCCTTGTATTATCCCCAAGCCAATGGGCAGGCTGAAGCAACAAACAAAACGCTGAAAGCCATTCTCCTTAAAACGGTGAAAGAAAACAAGTGAGATTGGCATTTGAAGTTATATCCGGCCTTGTGGGCCCACCGAACCTCAATAAGGACACCAACGGGAGCAACTCCTTTCTCGCTAGTATTTGGGGCAGAAGCAGTTCTCCCACTTGAGGTCGAAATACCCAGTCTCCGCATTTCACTACAAGGGATTCTGGATGAAGACACTTACAGAGAAGCACGTCTTTCCCAATTAGAAAGCCTAGATGAAACTAGGTTAGATGCTGAACAGTGGCATAGGGCTTATGCTGACCGAATGTGCCGGCAATATAACAAGAAGGTTTATGAACGCGATATATACGAAGGTGATCTAGTTCTAAGACTAGATAAATGGATCGACAAGAAGACCGCGAAGGAAGGAAATTCCGCCCAAATGGTTGGGCCCATACCGAGTCACGAAGGACTATGGAAATGGTGCATACCTCTTATGCACGCTAAGGTGAGGAGTTTGGCGAAACAACAAATTCCTCCACCTCAAACGCTTTCTATGCATAAGCAAATAACGCTACTTATATAACTATCTACATTGCATTTTCATATAGATTTAGATCATTTTGTCCACTTGTTCTTACACAAATTGTGATCAAGGAATCTATTCTCAAAGTAATTCATTACAAACTCATGATGTTGTTGGCACAAAACTTTCTAATCATATCTCTCCATTTTCGCGATATCATCAATCACTTCGTAATCTTTTATCAAATAAAATCAAACATGACGAAGTCTTAACGGTAACCATACCAAGATCTCGCAAGTTTGTTCTCGCTTTGATTTCTTCTTAGGATTGGTGTCTTGCCTATGGTCCTGCTCTAGAAGCTTCATGGTGTCACATCTATCCCATATATACATCTCTTTTCGAAACAAGCATATACCGACATTTTACTCAAAAGACAAGTCAAAAAGTGGTTAAACAGAAAATTTTATTTTTACACATTTCCTTGCCCTACCAACCTTCGGTGATGAGCTTCAAGGCTCTTACTAGTGACGTAGGGTTGGGAAAGGATGGAAATGCCCTTACTCGCCTATGCCTTGCCCACGGTGATAAACCCACGCTTCTTACTAGTAGCATGGGGCAAAGTGTAGGGGGTCCTCTAGACAATGCAAACATTAAAAGGTCATAAACAAACTATTCAAACTTTGAGTCAAAAACGAATGAATCAGATGCTCAAAATTCCAAGAGAGTTAAAAATCCTAAAAACCAGATTTTGTCTACTATGTGGCCATCTACGGGTCTAAGTCTGGATAAACCGCAAAGCAAGTTGCACCCAAAACTATGAAGTCATTCGGGTGGAGTAAGCTTGTAGTTTTCAATTTGGTTCCACCAAAGCTTCGTCTATCTTTCATCACTATCGTTTCACCATATTTCATAACTTGCGCCCTTCTTGGCTCTTGGTGATGAGCCCTCGCATCCTACTAGTTGCGTGGAGTTAGGAGTGGGGCAAGTTAATCTATTCATCATACTGGTTATTTTCATCACTTTGCCAAAACAAACATGAGGTATCCAAATTGCTCACAGAAGCTAAGATTTAAGATCACAGTATATCTACAATATCATGCATCAGCATCATGAAACACAAAAAGAAAGCAAGCATTCGCATCATCTGTTCTCCATTGCATACATTCTAGAAAGCATATAAAACATACATCGTAGTATACACAAAGCAGCTGGAAATAGAAAGGACAAACGAGTGACAAGTTTTGATCCAAAATCAATGCATATATATAAATAATCAATGTTTATATACAATGCCATCATGCTCTAGGCATGGTCAAAATGCTCAAAGAGCCCGTGATATACAAAAGAATCTATGATACAAAATATACAAGGGCCAAGTCGCCTCTCAACCCCTACGCGACCCCTCCGAGGGTGCGCGCCCTCGCCTAGGACTCCGGCTACGCCGGCGCTCTGAATGCACGGAGGGCTCAGGGTCTCGAGGAGCAGCCGCGGTCTCGCCACGAGAATGGCTCCTCATAAGACGCTCGGCTGTCCTATAGCCTGCCAACTCTGTACGGAGGGTCGACACCATCCTGGCCACATGCCAAACAGGAGCGAAGACGTCAGTATGCCTACCGGCTGCTGAAGGCTCCCCGACATCTACAGATAGCTCCGCACGGGTCTTATCCATAGGGATCATCAGAGAATCAGTACATACCCTACGGATTAGATCCCGCCACTCGTCGACGGTCTCTGCAAAACAAAGAAGAAAGACGAATTAGAAACTAGGCAAGAGGCTAAAAAATACAAGATACAAATATAAGGAGAGATAGCAGTTAAAACAAGTCCTAAATCAAACTAACACTGAAAGAGGAGAGGATAACTTACTCGGGTCACCGGGCCTCCAAGATGGGTCACTAGGGCGCGCCGCCGCAGATGCCGCCGCTGCCGAGGAGGGGCTGCTCCTGTAGTAGGGGCAACATGACGTCCCGCAACGGACTCGTCCTCTCCACCACGGCCCTGAGAGAGTGGCTCCTCTGAAACTAGAGTCTCTCTCTCTCGCACTCGCTCCTCCTCTCTCGCCGCATAATATCCCGAGTGTCATGCCACTCAGATCGCTGTCATCCGTCTGCTCCTCCGACCTCCTCTCGTGGACTCCTCGAATCGAGTCAATATCTATAGGGTCATCGCTACTATGAGCAGGACCCGCAGTAATCCAAGTAAAGGTGCCCGAGGCGCACCAGCTCTCCCTCTAGCCCGAACAATCCCCCTGGCTGCAATAGGAATACCAGGAGTGACCACTGTCCAACCATGGCCTCTGGGCCCCCCTCTAGCCTCGCAGACGGATCTATAAACCGGTGCCGCTGGAGGAAGCATGCCCACATATGGGAAGCCGAACTCCGAGGAACCCCGCCGAAAGGATGTACTCCACCCGTCCCCACACGGCCAATAAGCTGCCCTGTGGTGGAGCAAGAGATCAATGTGAGAGCCTCCTCTCCCCAAATGCCGGCCATGAGCTGGTACGGTGTGGCCTCCATATCTGCTGTGGTGAGGGAAGCTACTGGCTGGTGAGGTGCTCTAAGACCGACATGTCTCGACCATCCGGCTGCCCTCACAAAATGATCTCGCCACCTCCACGCCTCTCGCCATAGGGAATGAAGCGCTCATACACCCAACTCATAACTAGAGTAGGGTGGCTCAAAGATCTGTCCCCGTAAACGGACCACCCGTATAAGTCGTGATAAGTGGTCCCCAAAATATCTCGCGCCCCAAAGCGTATATCCGACCATGCCCTCTATCTCGCAATGATGGGGGCCCAAGAAGATAATAAGGTATCCCTCCCTTGTCCCCGATCGCCTCGAGGCAAGGATCCCCATGATAGCCTCACGAAATACGGGGATGGGCAAAGAAGGAATGGATCTCGACTCACTCCCTTCTTCGGCCCCGTGGAGATAGCCGCATCCCCATGTAGCCTCGCCCACCGTGCAATCTGTGCTCGACCCACTGCCTCTGGGGCAGGAGCCTCCTCCCGATGATCGGGACCCCAAGGATACGGTAAACATCCTCCAAAGTAATCGTCCCACTCACCGCGACCCCTGGCAAATGGAAAGTGTTCCGATCTGCATCCCAATAAGAAAATAAGTCACAAAGGATGTGACTAGATGGCGTGACATGGGGCACGCGCGATATACGCAATATGCCGGCCCTCTGTAATGTATCCTCCTCATCCTGAGAAAGGGCATCCAACACCCCGGGCAACCAATCACACTCCCTCTCTCGACTCCATCTAATGTACTCCTCCCTCGCCTGCATACACCCAAAAACACACAAAACAGAGCAAGTTAGTATCTAATCAATGCCGAGGGAGTCATAAAAACGTATGTAAGTGATAAAAATACAAGAACAAACTCAAAAGCAAGTCCCTTTTGCTTTTCAGTAAAACCGCCGCCCGAGCAAAGGGGCGGCCAGTAACCGCCGCCTTAAGGGAGGCGGGTGAACCGCCGCCTAACAGTATGGCGCCATGCCACCGCCCTGGCCAGGGCGGCGGTCGCGGTCCGAAAACCCGCGCGGGTTTTTAAACCTAAAAAGCCCAAAAAATGCAAAAATTGACCATTTTGACTAAAAACAAAGCCTACCCAGTAGGCGCCCCCCCTAGGTGGACCTTTTGAACCTAGCATTTTCAAAAATACCCCCCCCATTGCAAAGAATTTACCATTTCAAATTTGAAGGGGGAAAAATGCAAAATTAAAGAAAACCAACCTGTGATCTCGCGGGGTGGCGTTCCGCACGTGGGGGCATGATCGCTATCTCACTCCGGACGTTTTGACTCTATTCACGCAAGAAACCGTCACCGTGGGTCCCAGAGCTCAAAATCAATCAAATCAACTCGCGCAAATGAATAGGAAAATGGGCCCACTTTCATATATATATCGTTCTGTTTCGTTTTAAAATGGCTTTTTCGCAGGTTCGGAGCGCCGACGGAGGTAAGTTCCTATCCCCGCACAAATGGTACGTCCTCTTTCCCTGTTATTTTAGTGTTTGTTTTCCAAATTATTGTATCTATCTGCACTTGAGTTCTCTTTTCATTTTGCAGTAAGGGAATTTTGATGGCGTCATTTCAACACACGGACGTGTAAGGTATAACTTCTAACTCCCCATTTCGGGACTGCCATACTCGGACCCACCGTTTTATGCCTCTTCATGGCTAAAACGCTTCTCCGAGGGGGCAATATGTACGTACCCAAAATTGTAAGGTACTGTACCGCCAGAACAGTGTAACAAGTGCCCCAATGATGATACAGGTCTCCTCGCAAGGTGTTCGGGATCCGGAAAAGCCCTCGAGTATGCGTTAACATCCCGCATGCCCCGCTTAGCCCCCGCGCCCTTTGTTTTCCCCTTTTTCCCTCTTTCCTTGGCCTCTTGACCTTCAGTGACGAAACCGCCGCCCTGCAGGGCGGCGGTCTCGTGACCGCCGCCCTGAACAGGGCGGCGGTCCTGTAACCGCCGCCCTGCTCAGAGCGGCGGTCCTGTGCACGTTTTCCAGAACGCTCTTTTGACGCGACTCGCGTGAAATATCACGTTTCACCAGCTTTTCTTTGCCGACTTGAGCATGCATTAATGTTTTTGGTCCCCTGGAACAGTGTTTTTCCTTTGTTTATTGTTTAGGAGTTCAATTTGGTTTTGGTTTTTGAGAGTTGGAATTCCTATAAATGCATGGTTTGTGTACATGCAAATGGTCTGATTTTGGTCTGGAGTTTTGGTCTGAATTTGGGTGAAGAATTTGAGCTGGAGCTTTTGGTCACCATTTTTCCTTGTTAGAGTCTTCTGATTTTTAGTGTTTTGGTTAGCTTGCTTAGGATTGATAGCATAGCTTATTTCATACTTGGTCAAATTGCTCACCGTTAGTAAGCCACGACTCCATCTTGTGCAGTAAGTGCTGTCATGTTGTTCCATCCAATCCTTAGAAGCTTGCCTTCTCAATTCCTCTTTCTTTGTCTGTAGATTTGTTTTTACCGTGTCTTGAGTTCTTAGTTCAATTCATTATATACCCGGTTAGCTTTATTCAAATTGCTGGTAAGCCACATATCCAACTTGTGCAGGCAAGCAAAGTGTCTTTATTTTGGAATAGAATAGCTTGGGAAGCCATTAAAGTTGCAGGTTTTTCTTCGTATAGATAGTCAAAGTTCTCTGGTCGCTTCACGTTGCATGACTCGCAGAAAAATCCCGCTAGGAATCGCATAAGCCAAGCTCGTACTTCTTGCGCTATCCCTCTCCTACTCGCATTCTCGGTCTGCATTCTGAGCTGTCCTTGTCCCAAAATCTACTCCTATCGGTGCTAGCATTACACGCTTTTCTGGATCCAAGTGAACACGAAAGAACGAGAAGATCATACTGAGGGGACGAGATCACATACACCATCGGATTCGCCACTGTTCATGGAATCCAGGTTTTACATTTCAAAGTTCTAGTCAGATTCATATCAAATAGAGTAGTTAATCGCTTTATTTCATTTCATTCTATTCTCGATATTGCTAGGGAAGCTCAGGGGATTGATAGTTTCTGAGAAACTATGATTCACTCCTCACTTCTGAGGTAGGATCGAGAATCTTGCAGGTAGATTAGACAGATTATTTTAGTCATTTAGAATAATTCTACAAATCGCACAGGCAAATAACCACACTCGGTTATCTTGTCTGTTTTTAATTATTGTTTAGTTATTATTTCTAGATACGCATAAAATAGTTTGCTTTCCTTAAAATTGTTAGAATATTTCATAGAAAAATAAAAGTTATATGTAGTTAGATTTATTTCACTTAGTTAGAATTTGTTTCATCACAGTTAGATTGCATTTTGTTTCGTATGACAATCACGGGACCTCAAGAGCCCAGGGAATATATATTTGAGCCAATCGTGCCTCAACCAAACCTAGTCACAACGAATAGTTGACATAGACCAAAATCTCAGGATACAAGTATTCCGAACAACCATAGATTTACAACTGATCAGTTCACAGTTAAGAGGATTAAACATAGAAGATGACCAAGCACATGCGTTTTGGTCAAGTCAGCCAAACTACAGATTACCCTAGAAAACATCCACATGACCGTAGAAGGGCTCGAAAGAGAACAAACATTCGGGTGTGATCCTCTAGTTCCACAAGACGCTGGAGACACCCTCAGATATAGATACCACCTAAGAATCCAGTGTCATGAGAACACCCGTAAGGTATTCTGAGAAGATCGCACAACTATTGGTTCTAAACATAGAAGCTGAGAAAGCATACGATTACTGGATACTAGGGATTAGAACTTGATCTCACGTATGACCATAACAGGACCGCAACAACCAAGAGTCTACGGTTGTGATCCACAGATCCCACAGCCCAACGAATCCACAAGTCAATCCGATATAGACACTGGCCTACGCACACTAGTATTTCAGTCCACCCCACTTCCACCTATCATCATCGAACAACTGTCCTTACTAGATATAGGCTAACGAAGCTAGGGAATTCTGGACTAGGCTAGAAAATCGTCCATAGAATCGATTGTATTCATCATCCACTATATGACCTTATCGGGGATATACACGAAACAATCCCAGGTCATTTTCCACGTATTCCGCAACCCATAGATCGAATCACGCCAGAGCTCGATATTGATTGAGCCTTCGAGCGCTCATCCTCGCCGATCGATCTATCACACCACCCAAGTTAGAAGGGCCTTCTTTGCCTTAGATTCACAAATTCCATTAGTGCGTGTCGAAGACATTAGACCGCCTAACTAGTTTTTCTGCATATTCTACCCCACTTTTCCGACGCATGCATGCACCCTCCTTTGGTAGGTCAAGCCTCTATGCTTTAGCTAAAGTGCTTGTCCCTACACTTGAGTTGTCAAGAAGGGATGTTATTCCTCAAATACACTAGTCATCAAGTTTTCCATTCACTATTGTGGACCAAATGAAAAAGACAAACATAAATGCTACAATGTGGGATGCCTTGACTATTCCATCCCAAAGGTGACTTCAGCATGAAGCTCTAACGCAACTCCTGTGTGTATCCAATTATAGATAAGTCATGTGCTTCTATCAATATCTATCAAGAAGAGGAGAATTAAGTAAGTAAAGTTGTTAAAACCCTACCCTTCTATATGTCTTTGATCATAGGAAAACACCTTTTCCATAATTGCATGATTGACTCGTGCACTAGTACTTCTGTTATGCCTAAGAAAATTGTTGATGTCTTAGGTCTTAAGTATAGCCCCTTGACAAAAGGAGTCCCATAACTTGATGGTTAACTTATCACTACCCTAGGGATCATTAAGGATCTTGAGTTAACCCTTCATGCATATCCAAGTCTGAAAATAACTCAAGATGTGTCAATCATTGACCTACCTCCCTTGTTTACCTTATGTTTATCAAGAGAATTTAATGCTAAAGTGGGTGGTTACTTGACTTCTAAAAGGTCTCATATGTTACTCAAGACAAGGTATGGTACCTAGTTTACCATACAAATTGAGCTGATATTTTCCTATCATGTAGAGTCATATGTCCGATCTCCTCTCCAAGCCAACTATCTAATCCAAGAAAAACAAGCTTCAGCTCCGAAGATCATCTTCTTCCACCTTCTATTCATGATCTAGTACTTGATGAATGGGCAGAGAGGCACCATAAATTTGATCCATATGCTGAAGATTTGGAAGCTTATGAAACTAGGCTTGGTACTTACTACATTCTCGAAGAAGTTGTGTTGCTGCGGCACTCAAGAAAAATGAATAAAACCTTGGTCTATGGAAGTTATACTTAAATGGATCCGTAAGCATAAGTGGCACGGAGTAGGATTCGTTCTCATTTCCCCTAAGGATGAGAAATTATTCTTCGTGCACAGGTTACAGTTCACATGCTCCAACAATGTGGTGGAATATGAGGTGTTGGTGCATGGTTTGTTAACTCAAAAAAAGAAGAAGATTAAGGCGCTACATATCTTTGGGGATACATAGTTGGTTATCCATCGTGTTACCAACAAGTTCTTGGTAAATAATAAGCTTCTAAAATCTTATAAACACAAAGTTTGAGACCTCCTTGAGAGTTTTGATACCCTAAATTTGTAGGTGGTCATGCGCAAAATGAATAAGGAAGTTGATCAAATGGCTGCATTTGGTTTGCATTTCTCTCCTACCGAGGTCTTTGTCAAAGGAAACACTCAACATGTTAAGATGGTGATCGACAATCCATTCCGCATAAACAATACCACTGGCAAGTGTTTGATAAAGGACACGAAGATCATCTAGTTCATCCATAACAAAGTTGAATTCTCATCAAGCATGCAAGCCGACTTGCATGACAGCTATGGGGACCAAGTGATTCAACCTGAAGTCAAATAATCTACCTAAAGGGCTGGTAACGTTAGAGAAAAATTTTAGCCACGATGATGAGTTCAAGGGTGAAGAAAAGTATATGCGTGCCATGCAAGAAGACTACTCCCCAATCACTATTGCACGTGGAAAGGAGTTATTGTTTGGTAAGACTTGCGCGTATGAGGAAAAACATGCCTTCATCTCTATTTTTGAAAAATACGGTGATATCTTTTCATGGGATTATGAACACCTCAAAGGTCTGATCCAAGTGTTGCTCAACACTCAATTGACCTTGTTGTGTAGAAAAATTATGATACTTAGCGGAAGGAACACAAAAGGTTCGCGTGCAAGGGAACATGGTGTGTTCAAAGGTGCAGGAGGATAGGCAAGGAAAAACATGCGAAAGACAAGGATAGATTCGAACTTGGCCATTTTTAGGATTACGAGCTATTTTTTGGAGATAGCGTGTAGAGCACACAACCGCATAAAGACTTGCATGACACACATAAGTTATTTTTTGAAGAGTGTGTATTAAGCGCTTTGCATGGGTTCAAGTTAATAATAGAATTATTACTACTAGTTAACCAGAAGAGATCTATTATTAGCACACTTGCATGTGTGTCTATTATTGTAAAGGCGTATGGCTATTTTCAGCACACGACCTATTTTGGGAATTGTGTAAGTGAAGGGAAAGTCCCCACCCTTATAAATATGTAGTGATCTTTGTAGTATAGGAGGATTGTATATGAGCTATTGTGAAGTTATTTTTTCAGATTTGATGCGCGTATAAGTTTATGATATTGAATATTATAAGAAGCACGTGTATTTACTATGGTTGATATAATGAGTGTATTGACTGATTCAAGGTGTTAAACATGATTATAACTAGATATTGCATGGTAGAATTCATTATGGCTATTACTTAAATCTATTACTCCTTAAATCTAGATCTGGAATATGTTTTGTAGAATGTTTATACTATTTATGGATCTGAATGCATCAAATCTTCATCTTATCGACATCCTGCACAAGCATCCCTAAAGAGGGTCCTGTACTTTTGTGTGCTTCGGGTGAGTGCTCGGTCCTAGGTAGTGATGTGTCAACATGCCTAGGTTATTTCTGGTAAATTCTAGGATGCATCATGGGTTCCGTTGTTGGGACCTCTTTTTCAGTTGTTTTCAAGATGGTTCGTGATGAAGACATATTGGTTGACCCTAACAAGTGTTGAGGAGTGGATACAAGATCTAGAAGAAGAATATGCATGGATTTTAAACATTGGATCTCGAGATTAACACACATTCATGGGTGGAACAAAATCGGTATGATAGCTTTGTATGAGAGCTTCTTCATTATTTTTCTAGTAAAACTGCACGAGTGGCTAGTTGCTTATGCATCTAAAAGAGATTGGAGGTATCATGCATTTGTTTGAACACAGATTTAAATGTAATCTAGGAACTTATAGTTTTCTTAAGATAGAATATAGGATATATATCTTGTTCATTCTTTAGAAATATTTTGTTATCTATTTTGTTGACTAATCCTATTGATTATTTGGGAAAAGATGCAAAGTCTTGTGTATGCAGGCCATAAAGGAAAGATAATGCTAGTATTGGGAAAAGTGGAATTGATCATGAATAGTATATTTAAACTCAAATATGATTTCATATTCAGATTCCTCTCAAAAAATTATGCAAGTTCAAAAAAAATCATCTCAATCCGAGATCGTATGCAAAAGTTATAGTTGTTTTAAGTTAGCTCTAGAACTCATAGATTTAGTTCTGGAACTCACATGTTTAGTTCTGAACTCATAGATTTAGTTCTAGAACTCACAGAGTTTAGTTCTAAACTCACAAGTTTAGTTCTGAAACTCATAGATTTAGTTCTAAACTTATAGATTTAGTTCTGGAACTTGCATTTAGTTCGAACTTGCATCAATCGAATAACATTTAGTTATGGAACTTATAATTTGTATATTTATATTTTCAAGCAATTAAAATAGTGGACAAAGTTACAAGGTATAAAATGAAAGTTAGTTCTAGAACTTTCAATTCATGGAAAAGAAAATTAGTTTAGTTTCAACTTTTTAGTTCTAAACTTGCATGGAATGACAACTTTAGTTCCAGAACTTGCATAAAAGGAATGACAACATTAGCTCTGGAACCTGCATCAACAGAATGAATTTTTGAGAATTGTGAAAAATCATAGAATCCAATGGAAAATATGAGAGAGGTTTTTGTTCATAGAAATGTTTTAACAAAACCTCATTCATATTTTCTACAAGTTTTACCAATGAAGAAAATCTAACTTTTAGTGAGTTGTAGTCCAGAGGAAAAGTGTATCAGATGAGCACTAAAAGTTCCATAAATAGAAATAAAAAGTCAAATGGAAAATATGAGAGAGGTTTTTGTTCATAGAAATGTGTTTAACAAAAACCTCATTCATATTTGCTACAGTTTTTACCAATGAAGAGAAATCTAACTTTTAGTGAGCTGTAGTCGAGGAAAAGTGTATCAGATGAGCACTAAAAGTTCCATAAATAGAAACAAAAAATTCAAATGGAAAATATGAGAGAGGTTTTTTTCATAGAAATGTGTTTAACAAAAACCTCATTCATATTTACTACAGGTTTTACCAATGAAGAAAAATATAACTTTTAGTGAACTACATTCTGAGGAAAAAATGTATCAAACAAGCGTCAAAAGTTCCACAATAAAAACAACAAAGTCAAATGGAAAATCTAGGAAAGGTATTTGGTCAAAATCATATTTTGAGGAAAAAATCCTCCTTCCAATAATGTAGGAGAATAAAATCATTATGATTCTTGTTACCAAAAGCAAGGAGAAGATTTGGGAGAAAATCTTCCTAAAATAAGTGAGATAAGACTTTGACTCCAATAATATATCTCTCTCCATATTTTGTGGAGATGGAGATCTTAGTTGTTAGGATTAGAATAAAGATAAGATCATATTGTATATCTCCCAAAATAAGGAGTTGGTTGGATGCATAAATTATAAATGCAACCTTCCACACTCAGATATGTAATGTTTTACTACCAAGAAATGAATATGTTCTTTTCTCTCTAATATTTTGTAGTTTTGAGTTAAGATCTCGAAGCATGGTTTAAATCCTCTTCCAAGGAATGAGTTGGCCACTCATTCTAAGGAAGATGGATCTGTATATTTTGTTTTTTATTTTGTAATAATTTGTGTTTATTTCTTTTTTGTAATTATCATCTTGTTGTGTTGTTCTTCTCTTTGTATTGTAACATTCAATTTGTTGTAAACTGCAGTGTTTCATTTAATTTTTCTTATTTCCAATTCAAAAATTTCAATTTATGCAAGTGTGTTTTATTCCTGTAAGTGTGATTTCCTTTATGCAAGTGTGTTTACATTTCTGCAAGTGTGCATTTAAATTTCACATGTGTGCTTTCAATTTATGCAAGTTTGGATTGTGTTTAAGGAGTTATTTTCCAAGATCTTCTTCTCTTAATGCATACAACCTTTGACACCAACCCAGATTGACATTATTAATGGTGAGG
The DNA here is from genome assembly GCA_018340775.1 of Taxus wallichiana var. yunnanensis. Taxonomy (NCBI): domain Eukaryota; kingdom Viridiplantae; phylum Streptophyta; class Pinopsida; order Cupressales; family Taxaceae; genus Taxus; species Taxus wallichiana. The sequence goes on from CM031238.1 coordinate 106,085,516, forward strand.
ATTGATGACCCTCATCATTTTGGCACCATTTCCAGGGACACGGTGTTATTAGGAGATTCAAAGTTCTCTAAAAGAATATTCTAGTGATAGTAGAATACCTTTTAGCAAATTCTGTGACATGAAGTATTTGGTAAGTAGTTTCTTTAGACTTTTATTTCTTAAGTAGATTAAAATTTCATTTCTACAATTAGGAATATTAGATTGTAAATATTTATCTCCCCACAAACTAACTCTGTGTATAAGAAAATGACTTGTGATGTTTGATCAAGAAGGTATAATGGTATGAACAAAGAATTCAGATCTAGAAATGGTAGAATATGATATTGAATCTGAAGTAGATCCAAGTTGATGAAATATCATATGTCATTCTTGATAACCACCACCATTTCCCCTTGTATCAACTAACACTCAGTGATCTTATTACACATAACCTTAGTAAAAAATTGGCTTATCCAGTTTGTAATAATGAAGTGGTAGCATTTCTAATTAACTCCATCCATATTCAGGGATTTCATTAGAGCCAAAATAAAAACCACTCATAATAAATCCACCCATCCAAATTAGTTTTTCATCCCATAATAAAATTCAATCCTGAACCATATCCATTAGAAAAATTTGTTTTCATGTCTTTCAATTTCTTCATTTTTGTATATGCTTGTATAACATGAAGAAGCAATTATTGTGAATATCAAGACAAACACTTTTTTTTCATGCTAACATCCACAAGAATTTCCAAAGTTGTTCTTGGTACCAACATGCAGATTTTTGCACACCAACAATATCAACCAAGGAGCAGTTTGGAGGGACCCATGGATACATAACACAATCCATCTCCTGAGATCACTAGTTTGGGCTTTGAAGATTACTATGGTGATTCCGATAATGCACAATTCAAGTTGGGCTTTGAAGACCTAGAAATTGTCTACACAATTTTTGGAAATCTTCTTGGAGTTACCAAGTATGCAAAAGGTTTTTATGAGATCTCAGACATTGCTTCTTATTTTACACAAGTTGTACTTTGATGAATATAGTCTGATGATGGATCAAATTTTTCTCTAATCCTTCTCATGCTATCATTTCAAAAAAAAAAAAAAAAAAAAAAAATTGAAAAAAAAATCTTTGATTGGAAAACCAACTTGTTGCCAATCAAAGGCAAAAAAAAAAAAAAAAAAAAAAAAAAAACTTTGATTGGAAAACCAACTTGTTGGCCAATCAAAGGAAAAAAAAAAAAAAAAAAAAAATCAAAAAACTTTGATTGGAAAACCAACTTGCTGGCCAATCAAAGGAAAAAAAAAAAAACTTTGATTGGAAAACCAATTGTTGGCCAAAGACAAAAAAAAAAAAAGGTGGTGACTCTTCTTCAAAAGCAATCAACTATTACCTGGTGGCTTTCTTCTCAGCACTATTTGACCATGTTAACAATAGGATGACAAGGACAACTAGAGGTATGATCAAGTTATTTTGTTCTACTATTTTATTTTTAAGCTTTCTTGTAAGTTTTTTTATTACAGCTAGATCCACTTTTAAGATCTCTAGGAAGGCAAGATAAAATTCATATCTCCCCTACTTATATGAAAATATATGCACCTCTTTGCAATCAAACTTTTAGAGTCTAATTTATGGGCAACCATGAATAAACAACATGCATGAGGACATGCATGAGCTTAAGTGTGGGAGAGAAGGAGAAGCATGAGGTATGCATTTTGATTTTAAATATGAGACACAACAAAAGGAGATCCACACAAGAACCTGTTGTAAAAGAAAGAAAATCAAAAACAGCAGAAAGGAGATCCACACAAACCTTTATAAAAAAAGGAGATCAAAAAGAAAAAAGATCCACACAAGAACCTATTGTAAAAGAAAGGAATCAAAAGTAAAGAAGAGATCCACACAAGAACTTGTTTTGTAAAGAAAGAAAATAAAAAAAAAAACAAGAAGAGATCCACACAAGAACCTATTGTAAAAGAAAAATAAAATAAAAAAAGCAGAAGGAGATCCACACAAGAACCTATTGTAAAAGAAAGAAAATCAAAAACAAAGAAGGAGATCCACACAAGAACTTTGTATAAAAAAAAAAAAAAAAAAAAAAGAGAGGAGATCCACACAAGAACTTTTTTAAAAAAAAAAATAAAAAAAAAAAAGAAGAAAAGGAGATCCACACAAGAACCTATTGTAAAGAAAAAAATAAAAAAGAGATCCACACAAGAACCTATTGGAAATCCACAGAAAGAAAAAAAAGTAGAAGGAGATCCACACAAGAACCTATTTGTAAAAGAAAATAAAAAAAATTAGAAGGAGATCCACACAAGAACCTATTTATAAAAAAGAAATCCAAAGATCCATATCAAGAACTTGTCTTTGAACTATATATGGAATGCATACATGCATAAGCTCAATGCGAGAGAAGACTCTAAGAAGAGAGATAATAATATAATGCATGAGGACATGCATAAGATTAAGTGTGGGGTAATGATGAGGCCATAAATTGGCCATAAATTACCATTATTTTGTCCTTCCAAGTTACCTTTGAAAGTGGATTTAAATGTAATCTAGGAACTTATAGTTTTCTTAAGATAGAATATAGGATATATATCTTGTTCATTCTTTAGAAATATTTTTTATCTATTTTTTGACTAATCCTATTGATTATTTGGGAAAAGATGCAAAGTCTCTTGTGTATGTATGTAGGCCATAAAGGAAAGATAATGCTAGTATTGGGAAAAGTGGAATTGATCATGAATAGTATATTTAAACTCAAATATGATTTCATATTCAGATTCCTCTCAAAAAAATTATGCAAGTTCAAAAAAATAATCATCTCAATCCGAGATCGCATGCAAAAGTTATAGTTGTTTTAAGTTAGTCTTCAAGATTAGTTCTCACTGAGTTTAGTTCCAAACTCACAGGTTTAGTTCCAGAACTCACAATTTAGTTCTTCATAGTTTAGTTCTAGAACTTGCATATTTAGTTTAGTTCTCATCTGAGATTTAGTTCTCAGTATTTTAGTTCTGGAACTTGCATTTAGTTTTAACTCAAACTTAGCATCAAATCATTAAATAGCATTTAGTTCGAAACTTGTTAATTCGTATATTTATATTTTCAAACAATTAAAACAGTGGACAAAGCTGCAAGGTATAGAATGACAATTAGTTCTAGAACTTGCAATTCATGGAAAAAAAATTTAGTTCTAAACTTTAGGTTTAGAACTTGCATAAAAGGAATGACAACTTTAGTTTTGAAACTTGCATAAAAGGAATGATATCAACTTTTAGTTAGCTCAAAGAAAACTTTATCATCAAATGGAATGAAATTTTTTGAGGAATTGTGAAAAATCAGAGAATCCAATGGAAAATATATGAGAGAGGTTTTTTTCATAGAAATGTGTTTAACAAAAACCTCATTCATATTTTCTACAAGTTTTACCAATGAAGAGAAATCTAACTTTTAGTGAGTTGCAGTCGAGGAAAAAGTGTATCAGATGAGCACTAAAAGTTCCATAAATAGAAACAAAAAAGTCAAATGGAAAATATGAGAGAGGTTTTTGTTCATAGAAATGTGTTTAAAAAAAAATCTCATTCATATTTTCTACAGGTTTTACCAATGAAGAGAAATCTAACTTTTAGTGAGTTGCAGTCCGAGGAAAAAGTGTATCAGATGAGCACTAAAAGTTCCATAAACAAAAAAAAAAAGTCAAATGAAAAATATGAGAGGGTTTTGTTCATAGAAATGTGTTTAACAAAAAAACCTCATTCATATTTTCTACAGGTTTTACCAATGAAGATAAATCTAACTTTTAGTGAACTGCAGTCCGAGGAAAAAGTATATCAGACAAGCGTCAAAAGTTCCACAATAAAAAACAACAAAGTCAAATGGAAAATCCGGAAAGGTATTTGGTCAAAATCATCTTTTGAGGAAAAACCTCCTTCCAATAATGTAGGAGAATAAAATCATTATGATTCTTGTTACCAAAAAGCAAGGAGAAGATTTGGGAGCAAATCTTCCTAAAATAAGTGAGATAAGACTTTGACTCCAATAATATATCTCTCTCCATATTTTGTGGAGATGGAGATCTTAGTTGTTAGGATTAGAATAAAGATAAGATCAGATTGTATCTCCCAAAATAAGGAGTTGGTTGGATGCATAAATTATAAATGCAACCTTCCACACTCAGATATGTAATGTTTTACTACCAAGAAATGAATATTCTTTTTTCTCTCTAATATTTTATAGTTTTGAGTTAAGATCTCGAAGCATGGTTTAAATCCTCTTCCAAGGAATGAGCTGGCCACTCATTCTAAGGAAGATGGATCTGTATATTTGTGTTTTTATTTTGTAATAATTTGTGTTTATTTATTTTTTTTGTATAATTATCATCTTGTTGTGTTGTTCTTCTCTTTGTATTGTAACATTCAGTCTGTTGTAAACCTGCAGGTGTTTCATTTAATTTTTCTTATTTCCAATTCAACAATTTCAATTTATGCAAGTGTGTTTTATTCTTGCAAGTGTGATTTCCTTTATGCAAGTGTGTTTACATTTCTGCAAGTGTGCATTTAAATTTCCGCATGTGTGCTTTCAATTTATGCAAGTTTGGATTGTGTTTAAGGGAGTTGCTTTCCAAGATCTTCTTCTCTTAATGCATATGGAGCAAGAAGGCTCGTGAATTCACGCGAGATCATTGGGTAAGCATGATAAGGAACTGTCCTCATCATGAAGCACACTGCAGAGATGACCTAGGGCTCCTTGCATCACTACCTAGAAACCTTTTACACTTGGTTTTCTAGTATCTAGTATGATGAGTAGTCGGAAGCTAATTTATGTAGTGGGAAAGCGGAATAAATCACATAGCAAGTACAAGATGACATGGTAGGGAAAACATCTTCATTGTTGTTTGGAGGTACCTTTACAAGTGCATCATCTACATAGAATTCAAGCACATAGAATTTTGGATTCACTTTTGGGAGTGGTAACACTTCATGATAACTATAGGGGTTCAATTTAGTACTACTATTGGGAAATGGAGAAATACATCTTCTGTTCTACTTCCGCTACAGTGGAGGATCAGGAGGTATGGGTGGTTCTAGTTTCGGTGGATCTAGTGGTTTTAGAGGTAGAGGTAACATAGGATGTTCTATATTAGGTGGGAAAGGTCCACACTAACACTAAAATATTTACATGGAGATGTCTCTTCATCTTCCAAATTATAGGGGCATAGAAGATGTTGTTGAACACGTGCACATGTGTGAGATATTGTTATCGTAAAAGTGATCACGGCTTTCTAAGCGCGGGAAAGTCAATTGCCATGACTACATTACGAGGATGCGCAAAATTCATAGTTGGTATAGGAAGTTTGACCACTGATCGGACTTATGTATACTATACAACATTAAAATATTCTTTCCTTAAATATTTTTGCATCCATGAGTTTGAGCAAAAGAATATAAGCACGCTCGAGGATATTAAGCAAGGCACTACTGAGAGTGTTAAGGAGTATGATGCCCATTTCAAAACGCTTTTATCTAAGCTTTCTTATGATATTAATGCAAGCCAAAGCATGGACAATGGTTCATTGGAGGTCCGATTACACCTTTTAGAAGGGTGCTATCACATAAGTTATACACTAATCCGTGTGAAGCACTTGAAGCGACTTTGCGCGTATTTAAGGTATTAAAGTATAGAAACTCGAGTCGGCCCATTCTTGGAAACAAATTGCAGCTATGGCAAATTAGTTGGAGAAAATATTAGTGAACTCAACACATGATACGTGAATGGAGATTTAGAGTGTACGATTATGAAGTAGCGGGGAACACCAAGGATAGTTGTCCTCATAGATCAATCACGTTCTTTATTACTTAATGACTGAGCTATGTCATTTGAACCATGATGCTAGCCACTTCCCATTATTGCAATGCGTAATACAAGAACGTCTCTTACTATTGTAAAATTTTTAGGTCCATGACTCATGATATGGAAGATTTCCATCTGATTGGTCATATCCATCATGATATATATATTGGTGTATGACACATGGGAGTATCAAATAACTCTAAGGGTAAGGGTGAGCATCGGATCGTGGATCACAATCAAGACACTATGTTTGATCAAAATTAAGGGAGTTATGAGGGAGGTCATGGCAGAGGTCAAGGATACCATTGTGGATTTGGAGGTTGAGGCCATGTGGTGGTAGACAAGGCAAGTTTCCTCATGGAACATGTTTTACATGTGGATCTCCTTACCACTACATGTGTAAATGTCCTTAGAATATTACATGTTCTTTTTGTGGAAAGAATCATATTTATGAGGAATGCTTAATTATATGAGCATCTTAATAAGCAACATAAGAAAAAAAAAAGGCACGGGAGTGTTAGGATACATCGTCTTTGTGGAAAATTAGTGGATGCCCAAGTTGGAACTAGAATCCAAGGTATTTCCTATAAATATCACTACCACGTTAAAGCGACACGCACCAAAGAAGTTGAATGAAGAAGCACCATCACTAAGGAGGAGGTTCATTAATGTAGAGATCCTACCATCATTAAGGAGGTATAATAGGAAACTATGGAGGTACTCAAAAATCTTCAGGGTGAAATATAATGTTTAAAGGAGAAATCACAAAAGATGGAGCAAAAGAAAGTAGCAGAGATGGTCCAATATGATATTGATGACTTGAAGGAGGTGTGAAAATGTTGCGCCAAGAGAATATCATTCCATTATTATGGAATTGGCTAAAGGGAAACACTCCATGCGTAAGTATTGTGATTGGATGGCCGATCTGTATGTAAATCTTCCCCCATAGCTTAGACTATGATAAGGAAATCACTCTGAATCTTTTTTGTGGATGGATGGCTTTTGAGAAATATATTGATTGACACCGAAGTGGAAGTTAATGTACTTACTTTAGATGCATGGGTATATATGGGGAGACCCCCATTACAACCATCTTCTAATGTGTTTTTATGGCTAATCGAACCAAGGCCATCCCTCTTGGAGTTTTAAAAGATGCATTCATTACTATATAACTGAGGGGCCAAGTTCACGGGATATTTTTAGGTGTTAGTGCTTGCAAAAGTAGACATCTTCCTAGCTCTACTTGGGCACCCTTGGTGTTATGCAAATAATGTTGATCTTCGGTTCAACAAGGGATATATCAATTTTGAAAACAAGGAGGAAAGGGTTATTATCCCTTTAACTAATGGGAAATATATGCCCTATGTTGAGCCTTTGAGTGAGGAATATCTAAATATTATTTATATACGCATCATCGAGACCTATAAGTGCTCAAGCCATCTAAAGAAGGAATCCTTCAGTGGGAAGATGCACAGTCTATTAACAATACTACAAGTATTGCTTGTGATAATTGGGCTCATGGTACTTATGAGTTGGTAGGGTGTGAAGTAAGAATCACATTTGCGTGGAATAGTAGACCTCATTGTATCAGGAGAATAGGTAACAACTTGGTACCTCGATACACTAGAGAAGGAGATCCTATGGTATTTCTGCACACCATGGAGGAACAATGGATAGACTAGTTAGAGAGATGGAATATGCTAGCATATACCCTATGTGGGATAAAGCAGTATGTTGGTGGGTGGTTTACAAGGATAATCTTGTAGGATGGAATGAAATCAAGATTGCTCTATCTACTCAATTTTCCAATAGCAATGCACCTACCCAAATTTGCACTTATCATGGTAATCAACATATTCAAACCACGTTCATCGGTGTGAAAGACTCTGACATAGGGGCATGAAGCTTTACCACCTTCACTTTGGGTGCACAAATTTTATTCCACCTTATAAGGTTTTATGTGTGCTTGGTATGTATATGCGGAACTCCATAGAGAGAGTGGAAATTGGTAGGATTTGATTACAGGAATGATCCATACTTTTGACTAATTCTCTACTAAACCTCTAGTAGAAGAGGTATTAAGGGTTATAAAGTGGTTAACTATGGGAGATAGTGCAAAGGCGAAAGAACTCATTCAAGATTTATTTGATGGAAACAACTTAGGAGTGCATTTTGCTAAAGAAATAAAGACAGATGCCATACTACTTAAGCACGCTTGCCTTGAGAAAGCAAAAGTAAAGATGGTCTACTTAGTGGATGATGAAGAAGTAGAAAATATGGATGTAAATCTAGATGGTCTACTTAAAGTACATTGGTTAGGACCGTATGTTATCACTCACATACTTGAAATAGGTGCTTGTCAGTTAGAGGTGCTTGATGGAATATGGTTACCCAGTTACTTCAATGGGAGTAGGATGAAGCCCTACTATAAATAAGTCTTCTTGGTGTTTGTAATAAGGCAATGTTTCCATTTAGATTAGGTTTTCAATTATGTATTCCTTTAATGTATTTCCTTCTTCATCGTTATGCTTTATCAATTTAGTTGGTGTTTTGTGTAATAAGCACGTTTATGCGCTGGAAGCTAATTATCGTTTGAAGAATTTTTATGCGTGAAGGCTACACATACCATTTGTGTGGGGTGGCTATTGAAAAATGGGTACACATAAAGGAACAAACTGCTATAGGTGTTATTCAAGTTTGGAGAGTTGGTGGAAAGAAGATTGCTTCCAAATAAGGACCATATATGGAGATAAACAAAGGAACAGTATAACGCGAGGTAAGTAGCGGCTTTGGAAACTAAAAGAGAAGGTGCAATGGTGAAAGGTACTCAAGCACATGGAAGCACGCTGAAAATAATTCTATAGCTAGAAGGAAGGAAGGCGTATTTAGAAGGTTAAGGCGAGGCACGAAGATGTACCACATGGAAATTGTGAAAATGGTCAATTAATGAGAGGATTGTTGGTAGGTGAAGGAGAAATAAATGCACCAACTTTTTGAAAATCTATATAAGGACATGATGTGAGTTCATTTTTACCATTGTGATCATAAGAATTTGAATGAGATAAGTGCGACCAAGCTAAGAAAAGAGTATTGAGGTGCGAAGAGTGTGAAACTAGACATGGAGAGTGTATTTGTGTGCAAAAGAAGTTTGCGTCCCCATTGGTTTTAGTGAAGTAAACATGCTGAAAGAGATATAGGGCACGTGGTTTTGAACTAGGGCATGCAAACTCAAGCTAGGGTTTGGATTTTTTCACTACAAAGATAGAAACTTGATATTTGACGATGGCACCAAAGAAAGCACCTGCTGTAAGAGCTAAAGGAAAGAAGAAAGTGGAGGCAGAAGTTGAAATTGCTCTCGAGAGTAGTTTCTTAGAGATGTAGTATCCGAAAGGCATGATAATTGGGAAAGAGTGGGATTCCCACATACACAGCTATAAGGTGAGTGATTATAACCACCACACCTCTGATAATAAGAAATAATTAGATGCATTGTTGAGTATAAAGACCAACAAGCACATGGTGGAGGATATGTCGGTATATGATGACGCCGGGAGAAAATTTTAAAACAAGTAGGAGTGTACCAGTTGTATGAGCTCCCATACTTTGGAAAATATGAACCTCTTTACCAATGGCTAATGAGTAGAGTCCATGAGGACTTCTTCTATTTTTCCGAGAAGAAGGATAAGGATTATAGCAATGCTCGATCTCGAATGCTTAACTTGGGGTTAAAGGGGACAGGATGGACCTTGACAGTGACCTAACTGATAAGGTAGAAATCATGGAAACACAAAAGGTCCAGGGTATACAAAATGTCTCGAAATGGACATCAATAAATCAAGAAGTACCCATTGAGTACAAGCCACTGCACATCTAGTGACCAAGTTGAATGATTAGGAGAGATGGTCGCAGGTGAATACAATGTGGCTCCATGTCGCAAGGAAGATGTCATAGGGGTAGTTTATAACATAGTAGGCTATATTGTGGAGACCATAATCAAGGAAGTGTGCACCTGTGAAAGAATCAGTTTTAGCGCTATCTTATTGTCACTAGTATTTGTGGAGATTAGAGTGCCGATGGGCCAAAAGACAAGATTTGGGAGTACCCCTTGGAGAATAAGTCCCTCGTGGAGAGGTTCACAAAGTATTTATGTGAAGGGTCAATGAGTGGGCCATTCAAACAGAGGGCGGAGATGTGGTATGCCGGGCTCTATGGCATTTGAAGAGGAGTGGCATATTCCTAAGAAGTTAGTGTCAGTGGTGGGAAAGGTAGTACAATTCACGGTGTACCAGCACTTCTACATCGTATGATTTTCTATGAGGGATGGGACTTGGAGCCCATGGTACAAACTTCCATATGCCTTCACGGTGTCTACTACTTCTAGGCATCAATCCACTTTGATTTATTGATGCCCGCCACTTGAATTTTGTTGCGGAGAAGGTATCTTGTGACTACTACACGATGAGGAAGACATGTATACCCGGTAGGATTGCTTATATTGAAAGGCTCATATTAGATGTTATAAACATGAAGCCTAGTAAGCTTGGCTATTGGGGATATTTGAGCCATGTTTGTATACCTTAAGCTTGAGCCTAAATTGGAGGGTAACAAGTATGTAGAAAATGAGTTCGTGCTCTTAGGGCCACCAAAAGGTAAGCATACGGTGGAGAATGTGTTAGCCCCACAACCTGTAAAAACCATAGTGGTGGATGAAGAGGAAGAAGGGTGTGAAGATAGTGGTGGCTTGGTACATAGAGTCCAGGTAACCTATAGAAAAAATGGAGACTAAGCATGCAAGTACCCCACCACAAGAAGAAGAAGAAGAAGAAGACTTGGAAGTAATCCAAGGAGAGCGTTGTTTCAAGAGAGTGTTTAGAAGAACAAGAACACAAGGCATGGGAACTCCTCAGTATCAGGAGATCACCATGAATCTCTCCACAAAAAGAGACAACTGAGAGGAGAAGGAGAAAGTTGAAGCTAAATGAGGAGGTGGAGGATTCTACAGAGAGCGCACTGGAAATCCTATACCACCAGAGGATGTAGAAGAACCCAAGGAAAAGAAATTAAGGATGAAGAGAAGGAGTAAAGGAGGTAGGTGAAATAGAACAAGATACTACTCAGGACATAGATGATCCAACTCCAAACCTTGGCGCTCAAGTTCCTAAGGGGCCAAGAACAAAGAGGGAAAGTGGGGAGTATGCTTTGCACCGATCATGGGCTATGATGAGGACACAGGTAAAATTGTTTGCGTCGATTCTATAATACAGTGGCCTCAAGGACTTGTATGGATGGGAGTTGATGGACCCTGACATGGAAACCACACGCACAAGGAAATATTTTTCATGGTCCATGCAAACTCACATGGACGAGCCTGATTTTGATGTATGTGAAGAGTCATGTGTGTTAAGAAGAATGAGAAAGGCACCACAAATAGAAACATAACCATCAAACCCACGGTTATGTCTGATGAATAGGTGAGTAATGCCTTGGTGAAGGTATCTACAGAGGTGGCACGGAATGTAGATAAGGTTACAACTATTAGAGAGCTAAGAGAAGATATCAAAGCTAAAGATGTAGAAATATTGAGTCAGAAAGGAGAAAAGGACCTAGAGAAAAAGAAGAATGGGGTTCTCATCACCATGGTAGAGGAGATTGGTGATCATGTCTTGCAAGTAAGACCGTACTTGGAGTCCAAGGTACCCAAAAATCCCTTCGGCTATGCATTATGTGCATACCTTAGTTGATTTGGTGCTTGAGGATGGACCGATTCGGATGCTAGAACCAAAGGACCCTGAGGAAGTAGAGAGAGCAAGGTCTTTATTGGTTTGAAATATTTCATCTTATGAAGCATTGCTCCAAACTTTGTAGGAGGAGCTGAAGAAAGCAAACCAGAATTGAATATATGTGCAGCTCCAGAGGTAGTAATAAGAATCAAGACCATGGTAGAAGACAATGAAGTCCTAAAGGCCATGAAGGATGAGACTTTGGGGTGCGTAGAGAGATTGGCACTAGTAAAAAAAAAGCACGAGGCCCTTGCAGTGGCCCAAGAGCCCCATAAGGACAAAATGGATGAACTTAGAAAACTTATAGTGTAAAAGATGGATCTTCTAGAAGGAAGGGTGACTAGTAATGTCTAGAATTGTTATAGTATTGTAGAATGAAAAGGAAGAGATTATGCACAAGAGGAGTTAGATTCTATTGCATTAGATATTCTAGAAAATGTAAAAGCGCGCTAAGTGATTGGAAAACCTTAGAGGCTGAAATTAAAGAGGAATATCAGATTTAATTCTTCCAGTTGAAACAGAGGATGTTGCAGGGTGAAAATTCATTCTTTGTACAATAATTCTTTAATTTACATTCATTCTATTCCTTATACTTTATTCTTTAGATATCAAGAGGCAACCCTGTCGAGGTGGCAATGTAGTTTTGTGTTGGGTAATGTTGAGTAGAAAAAGTATGAAACTTAGCAGAAGGCACACAAGAAGGTTGTGCATGGGATCAGGCACGTTCAAAGGTGTAACAAGATAGGAAAGGAAACACATGCAAAAGAAAGGACATATTCGATACTTAGCCATTTTAAGGATTACGGGCTATTTTTTGAGATAGCATGTAGAGCACACAAACCGGATAAAGACTTACGCGACACTCATAGGCTATTTTTGGAAGAGCATCTACTAATCATTTTGCATGGGTTCGAGTTAATAATAGAATTATTACTATCATTTAATCAAAAGAGATCTATTATTAGCGCACTTGCATGTGTTTCTATTATTGTAAAGGCGTATGGCTATTTTCAGCCCACGACCTATTTTGGGAATTATGTAAGCGATGAAGGGAAAGTCCCCACCCTTATAAATATGTAGTGATCTACATAGTATAGGAGGACTGTATATGAGCTATTGTGAAGTTATGTTGTTAGATTTGATGCACGCATAAGTTTATGATATTGAATATTGTAAGAATCTTCTGTGTATTTACTTGTGTTTAATATAATGGAGTGTATTGACTGATTCAAGGTGTTAAACATGATTATAACTAGATCTTACATGGTAGAATTCATTATGGCTATTACTTAAATCTATTACTCCTTAGATCTAGATTTGGAATATGTTATGTAGAATTTTTATACTATTTATGGATCTAAATGCATCAACTCTTCATCTTGCTAACATCTTGCACAAGCAACCCTAAAGAGGGGCTTGGTACCTTTGTGCGCTTTGGGTGAGCACTCAGTCTAGGCTGAGTGATGTGCCAGTGTGCCTAGGTTATTTCTAGTAAATTCTAGGTTGCATCGGACCTTGATCCTGTATCAAGCCCGTGGGACATAAGCGGTGACTAGTCAATCCATAAAATAGGGCCCCTCATGAGAAAATTATCCAAACTTATTAAGGAAAAATTATTTTCCCATCAAGTACTCTACCCGGGTCGTGAATCTAGTTCTAGTATGCAAGAAGTATGTTGAAATCAGACTCTGTGTTGATTTATGAGATTTAAACAAGGCATATTTGAAGGGTCATCATCATTTTCCTTGATGGAGTAGATTCTGGACTTTGGTCGGTGCCGTGAGGTTATCAATGTGAGATGGGTATTCTAGTTTCAATCATATCCTAGTCAAGGAAGGATTAATTCAAAATAGTGTTTACAACCAAGTGGGGTACATATGCATATCAAAAAATTCCCTTTATTCTATCAAACACAGTGCAACATTTCATCACGTCATGGATATTGCCTTTAAAGGTTACATCAATGAGTTCATCTTGGTCTACCTATATGACATCATTGTCTTCTCAAAGCAAAGCGTGGATCACATGGTAAACCTAAAGAAAGTCTTTAAGAGATACAAAAAAAATGGGGTGTCTCTCGGCCCCAAGAACTGCAATTTTGAAGTGGCATAGGGCAAGCTCTTGGGCCATGTGGTTTCAAATGATGACATTGCAATTGATCCTGAGAGCATTTCACCCATCCTATCTTTCCTTGCCAACGTAAAAAAATCCATACATTCATTCCTCGGTAAGATCAATTTTGTTAGGCATTTTATCCCTAACTTTATAGGACTGATATGACCCATCACCCTAATGCTCAAGAAGGACATAGCCTTGATTGGGCGAAGAAGGAAGAGAAAACTTCAACAAAATCAAGCAAGAAATTGCTTTCACGCCAACATTCATCAACCCATATTATTCCAAGGATTTCATCATTTTTGTGTATGGCACTGATGTGAGTGTTGTTGTTGTCCTAACACTATAAAATGAACAAGGAATAGAACAACTAGTGGCTTTCTTCAGCCATATACTAAAGGATTATGAATTAAAATATAGTCACACAAAGAAGCATGTATTTTCCATCATGCACACACTCAAGAAATTCAAAAGTATGCTCACCACAAATCATATTAACGTGTTAGTCTCCCACTCTTGTGTCAAAGACTTCATCATGAGAGTAGAAATTAGTGAAAAAAGAGCATGATGGATGACCAAAATTATGGAATATGATGTGAGTATCAAAGCCACAAAAATGGTAAGAGGTATCATGCTCTGCAGGAAGCTTGTTGAGCACACGCACAATGAATCGAGACTTTGTTATTTCTATATGAGGATCTCCCACACACGTAACTTGAACAAAATATAGATCCTAGTATGCATGATCGGATGAAAGGCATGATCACATTCCTTTCCGATGGCGCATACCCTCCCGATTTAAACAAAGCAAGGAGAAGAAATCTAAGATTAAAATCTATTCTTTATGTTTTGATTGATGGACTTCTCTTGAAAGAATATTGATGGCATGTTGTTAATATGTATCAATGGTGCGACTGAAAAAGTGTTAGCAAAATTTCACGATGGATTTTCTCATGGACACTTCTCTGCCAAAACTACAGCAATGAATATCATAATGGAAGGTGTCGTTTGGCCTACTTTGTTTGTAAATGCACACAAGTGGGTCACAAAATATAAGGAATGTTTTTCTTCAAAAAGAAAAAATTGATGCTTCCCCTCGACCAATCTAAATGGATCATCCTTTTGTGTAATGGGGTCTCGACTTCATAGGCATGATCAATCCACCTTAAATCTCTGGTCACAAATGGGTGTTGACAGCTATATACTACTTCACTAGATGGATAGAAGCCTTTCTACTCAAGGAATCAACATATTCAATCATCATTGACTTTCTCAAGGTATAATCACAAGTTTTGGCATTCCTCGACCATTATCTCCGATAATGTAAAAGCCTTCCTTGGGACCAAAATCACTAATTGGTCTACGAACCGGCATTTATCTCGAAAAATCTTCCAACTATTACCCCCAAGAAATGGTCTATTAGAGTCAACAAACAATAACCTAATCAAGATAATGAAGCAAACAATGAATATAAGCCAAAGACCATGGCATACAAAGGTCTCACACGTGCTGCTTGTGCGAGATAGAATCACATTAAAAAAAGGTACCATAATTTCACCTTACAAGATTATCTATGGCAAGGAGGCTACCCTTATTTTGATGTTAGAGTTGAACTCATTGGCATTTTCCCAATAGCTAGAATTTGAAGGCATAGACCAAAGAGAAATCAGAATGGTAGAGTTGTTTAATCTTGAAGAGTTAATAAACTCTTTCATGATCAAGCTAGAATAGCATTAGCAAGTAACAAATAAATGGTTTGACAAAAATCCAGGCCTCAAAATTTCAAGGTTGAGGATTTGGTTTTGAAATGGGATGTTGAGAGCTAAACCAGGGCACCATTCAAAATTTTATGCACTTTGGAGTGGCCCATACACCATCATTTCATACAAAGAGGATAAATCTTTTGAGTTAACTCATCTTGATGGAGGCACGCTGCGCGAATCCCAGTAAATGGGATCTATTTCAAACCCTTCCATTAAGTTTGCTACATATTTTTGTATATAGTAGAATAGTTTTACTTTTCCAAGTGCGTTGTGTGCACTTTGTTTGTTTTACATAGTTTCTTCCTCTCGCCTTCTTCTATGTACTCTTTTATTTCTTCTAGGATGCAAGTCTTCTTTCAGGAGCTGTAAGATTCGAGTATAGTCAAGAAATGATCCTTCAAGTGACTTCAGGACAATTCTTCAAAGTTACAAATCAGATTTCATGGTTACATAGTAGACTCCATGCCCAATGGATGCTCTAGGCTACTAATCCCCTTCATCTAGCAGGAAGATGGCCCGAATGTCACCAAAAATGTTATCCAAATAACTCCCCTAGTTATTTGGGTAACTTACATACATATTCTGGCTCTAAGATATTCATTGCAAGGTTGCACATGCTCAAGTTCACTTGGCATATTCCCTTGGTCTCAGATTCCTCATGTGCTTTCCCCTTCTCTCCTTTTCCATTTTTCTTTTCCTCTTTGTTCCACTCTCACCATGCGTGCATATCCTGTGCACCCACATTCTTCCTATCATCTATTCACCATGCATGTGTGCCTCACACTTACTTCAATCAACTAAATCCCTAGCCTTCTCTCCCCCTCACACACATTATCTTGTAATAGATGCACCTTGACCATGTGTTCTTTGCTCACCGCTTTCTCATCTCCTCGCGTGTATCACGTGTTCCTTCCTCTGCCTTCTTCTACGCACATATCTTTGGGCCCTATTTTTTCCTTTCTATGGTAGGTCATTCTCTGACATGCTTGAGTGTGCCACATGTAACCACCAAATCGTGCACCAACAGTGAACCGAATCCTTGCAAGAAATCATTGATTGAAACATGGCAAAAATGACAAACAATTTACATAGTTGGTCATCCTTCTAGCTAATCCACATGTGCCACATGTCTTGCATACACATTCGACTTTGAAAAACTTATGATGGTTGTTTCTTTTTCTACATAGCTCTCGATTGGCATGCATCTAGTCTCAATCAATAGTTGCTGACATAGGCTACAGATGTTAGACATTAAAATTCAAATTCTTGGTGGATCTAGTAGGTGAGAAATGGGAAAATGTCTTTCTGAGCATTAATGAGCAGATCTAATTGCTCCAACAACCTGATTTTGATCTATTTTCCCTCTTTCCTTCTTCAACATGCTAAATAGATTTGGGGAATAGCATTTGATAGATTTCTAGTGGATTTGTATGCATTGAATGCTTCTTGTTGGTGGTTGCATTTCAAATTTGGATTTTCCCTCCTTCCTCTTCTTCTTCCATGGATTCATCTATAAATGTAAGATATGGGCTCATTTGTTATGTTGGACACTCTAGATCCTTATGCATTTTGCTAAGGACTTCATATTTTCTATATTTTGAGTCGCAAACCTCTAGATCTAGCTCTTGCATGTGGATATCACCTCTTTCGCCATTGTAACAGATTTTGTGCATTTTAGAAGTAATAGAAGCATCATTTTATGAATATTCTCTATCCTAACATGTTTGCATTTCTTCTTCTTTCCTTTCTTTTGCATTGTGTATTTTTTTGTATTATTACACATCTCTTGTAGCTCTTTATTTAGTTTTGTTCCATGAAACTAATCTGGTAAATACATTTTAAGTTGTGCTACACATGCCTAGCCTTCTTTCACACATTTCCCTTCATTTTCACTCAAAACAGATAGTGTTCATCCCTATTTTCTAGTGTTATCTCCTTTTAGTGTAGTTTCCTTTCATGTTATCCTTCTATCCCTAGTCCATTGGCATTATTAGCTTAGTTTCCCCTTCTAGCATTTGTAGTAGTAGTAGCGTAGAAATAGATAGAGGAACTAGACTTATCTGGAGATCCGTCTCAAGCGCGCAAGTCCCACAACTTGGAGACAGTTCCATTGTGATCTCAAACAACTCATCTCTTCCAAATTAAGATGTGGGTGCAAGTTTGAAGACCAATAGGTAAGCAGAATTGTTTTTCTCTTGCTTGATGTGTAATAATTCCCAAATCCCTATCCTCAATAGATTGTTCATATCAAAATCCTTGATAAAATCATATACAAGTTGCTTGAAAGAATGTATAGAGGCTTATGGGATTCTATAATACCAATCAAGAGTAATCCCTTCAAGAGTATTTGGAAATATCTTTACAACAACCGCATCCCAAGGGAGTAACTCTCTAATGGTAGTAGCGTATGCCTTAATATGGGCATTAGGGTATCCTTCTCCCTTAAAATTTAGAAGATCTGGAAATGGCCATGGGATCATGACACCTTGTATTGTAAATTCTATAGGCTCTTTTAGATATTCAGAGTAGGTACCCACTACATAAGATTTAACCATTGAAGACCCTTGATGGGGAGGAGGAGGTGGAACATGAGTTTGATAGCTTATGGTATAAGCATTGGTCATAGCATAAGGGACCCCTTGTTACTACATGTAAGGACTAGGGAAAGAGTACATATCCATATAAGGATACTTTGAATACATGTGAATGTAAGGGGGATAACACTAGGATATGGGCTAGTGGGTGCAAAACTAGGGAACGTCGCATTTCCTGAAGGAATGAAATCAAGAGTACACTTCTTTTCGACCCTTGTGTAGGATACACATAGGAAGGATGAGGGTCATTCCTAGTGTGCTTGATCCTATAAGGAGGTCACCAGGGCTAGGAACACCTAAGTAGACCTATGATGGTGGTTGTTGATGGAAATTTTTGGAAGGGTATAGTTCTGATTTTGAACATGATGGGAAGATTTTCCTTGCCCCATAAATTGTGTAGGTTGTGAAGCTTGGGAAATTTCTAACTCTTTGATTCTACCCACTAGTGTTGAAATTACATTTCTAGGAGAAGGTTATGAATTTGGTTTAGGTGTATGTTGGACATTATTTGGTTGTGAGGGTATGTGATACCCCATTATAAATTAGTCATTTGTAGGACCCCCTTTTTGAGATGCATTCTCCATTTTAGGCGGGGGTGAGGTAACATTTCTCATAAAAGAATATTTGTGTATCTTTGTATCTATCTAAGGATCCTTCTAGAGCATTAAGATGGTCATTGTTTTGGGTGATATGCACTAACGAGCTCATTGTTTTGTGGAAATTAGGAAGAAAAGGAATCATACTACATACTAATATGAGGTCTAGACAAGACCCATGGATAAAAACCATGTTCTCCTATAAATGTCATGTTGTTGGAATTTGAGAACTTTGGTTGTGTACTATAGTTAAGTTGATCGATCTCCTCAATTTTCTTTGTTGAATTGGTGTTCAAGCCCATATGACAAGGTTTATGAGGAGATAGTAAATTTTGAAGCATTTTTATCCCACCCAGAAAATGAGGGTGACTGTTACATATTCACTTGGTTGTAGTAGGATTCAAGACCTAAAATATGTCTACCATACTCCTAACCCGACATATTTTGGGGTGTATAAACACCCGTAAAATAATGGGAGAGGGGAAAAGTGAATGAAATAAAATAAAAGAAAGAGGATACAAAAAGAACTAGTCCTTTATGTCGAGTTCACCAATTTTGTATGCCTAAAAAATCAACATGTGATTTCAGATGCATGTGACCTCCCGATGTTTTGTTGGGATATCCAAAATGTGATGGATGGGATGGTAATGTGGTAGATAGATAGAGTGTAGATGGGATAAATGGGAATGATAAAAAGAGTTCTAGGAAACCAAAGGTTCTCAACTAGAAAAATGGGAATTTTCTCATTAAGAGAAATGAATGCTTTCCTAACTTTAATGGGAGTGATTTTATGATCATTGTGTGTAGATTATTATTGATGTACATGAAAACCAAATAAAACCAAAATCGGTTGAGGAACATAAGGGAATTTTCCTTCATATTTGGTATATTCCTCTTAGAAGAGGGTCATCAAGGTATGAGAGAATTCATGTGGAAAGAAAAATAAAGGGTTATGGGGACTAAGCCTATCTACTTAGTTATCCCAATACTTTTCATAAATATATGATTCATCATTAAGGGAAATGAGTTGGCTAATGATTTCGTGGATGCACAGTGTGGTTATGAAGACTAATTGGAAAATTCCCTATCAATGTCTATTTGATTTATTTCAATGTTTGGTTGTCTTATAAGTGGATTGAAGATTCTAATGTGTTGTTGTGGTGGACCCAAATGGTCATGTGGGCACCAAGTCAAGAGAAATGGAAACAAACAAACAAGATAAAATCCAAAGGGGTTGAGAGCTAAGTTCAGGTAGCCTAGGCCACTAGGGAAATAGAAGTTGTGTTCTTTCCATATCTAAATTACCTTTAATTCCTACCTTTAAGTAAACAAAAAAATAAACTTGAATTAAATAAAATATGATCAATTTATCCTTTTAATTAACTAAGTTTGATTTGTAAATATTTAATTAAAGCAAAGTAAAGAAAACTATCTAACTTTTTTTTTATTTTCAATGAGGCTTTAAAAGAAATAAATGAATGAATTTACTTTAACTTCTAATATTTTTTTGTGCTTTTCTAGTTATTGGAAATTAAATAAAATAAATCTACAAACATAGAAAAAGAAACTAATTAAAATAAAACAATCTACCTCTACACTAAAATGAACAAAAAGGAATAGTTGGATGTAGCTATTCCTCTATTTTTTATTAAAGGTAAATGGTTTTGAAGGGACCATACCCTGAAGTACAACAAAAAAGGCTCAACAACCAAGATAAACATGAGAGAACAAAGTGGTTTTTTGATACGTGGGGGCCACACCCCAACCAAAATCCAAAAAGCTAGATAAAACTATAAGAGTACTAAGGAAGGGGCCAATTACCTACAAAAATCCCAACAACAGACTAACAATAGCTCAAAAACAACACCATAGCATATGCACACAAAACACAGAGGAAAAAAGGCACTAATTCATAGATTTTTATACACCTTAAGTGCTACCCTAAGTTCCTTATAAATATTCATGGTTCCCTGATATTAGGGTCTAGATTGGACTCTTTGAAGAACTTCTTAGTGATCCTCCCATTCTTCCAAGCTAATGCGAAATCCCACTAACATCACAAATCTGGTTAATGTGAACCTGGAGGAGATCAAGAACTACTCTATGAATGGCCAATTGATTGTTATATTTTTCTTCAAGAACTATGACTTGACTAGAGAGTTTGTTTACTTCCTCTTGAAGGTTGGTAATGGAAGAAGGGTCTGTGATCATCTACCCAGTCTTGAGGAGAAATTCTACATTGTCTTCAATAGTCTTCAAAGCATCAACCTATTGTTTAAAATTTTCAAGAACATAAGGGGTGACCTGAGCACTAGGAATAACATGGCTGATCTCAGGAAGGATTTCTTCACCAATTAAATCCTTATCTTTCTTGTTTCTTATAATAATCACTTGCAGGAGAGGTTTAGTAATAGGTTCACTAAAGAGAGGATTCTTAGATCTAAAACAGGGGCTACTAGGGGGTTGAGGAGCTAAAGAATGACTCGGGTCATTTGCCACTACATCAAGGATAAATTGATGGATAAGAAAGATGACTCCTTGATGGAGTGGTAGAACTCTCTTATGACCTTGAACCTCTAAAACAGATTTTTCTAAAGAGTGCATAATGTAATATGGAAAACTGACCTTTTCTTCATGCCTGAAGTGATTAAGAAGAACCAAATGATGCAGAGGAAGAGTGGATAACCTTCCTTCAAGCATTATGTAGTGAAACCATCATATGAGAAACTTCATAAAAAGGTTACGAAATAGAGGAGCAAATGATGCTTTCACATTTTATTTTAATTTTTTCCCCATCGTCCAAGAAAATTCTTTCCTCTACCTCTTTTTCAAACTTATTTCAAAATAACTTGTTGCCCTCCATACTCAATCCCGTGATGAAGGAGATAAATTTCTCATAAATGTTGAAGTCTCTGCCCTTGAACTTGATATTTCTATCCTTCCATTTCCTACAAATTACAGAGAGATCTATTGATCATGGCCCATAATTTGTTGAATGAAGTATTTGAAACCTCCAATGTTGAGGGTTTCCCAAATTTCAACATTATCTCACTATTGGGGGTCAAAAATTGGCTTATCTCTGTAAGGTGCTCCTCCCATCATGGATGAAACTAGTGGTAGAGAAATTTGGGATGATTGGCGGCGTAAAAGTGGTAGGAAAGCCTTCCGAGTAATTTGGTAACCTAGATACTAAACTACTTTCCTGGTAAAACCTGACGCCTTTCTCTAAACCTATTTCTTATGACTAAATCCCTCAATGTTTGAGGTGTAGAGTAAATAAAAATGAATAAATTCAATTTTCTTCAAGTACCCAAGAGGGGATTTCCACACATTTAAAAGATGCCACTTAAGAGTAATTATGGGATGGGCGGTAGCTTCATTAATGATGATGGAATGAGCTACGCAGGGGAGGTCCTTGATATCATGCCACTCACTATAATTATTCATATGAACACCTACATTAGCAAGTGCATTTGCGGCATTATTTCCCTCCCTATACACATGTTGAATCATAATATTAAGACCATTACAAAGCTTAGTAGATTCATTAATGAAATCACTAATGGTCCTATTAGGTGTTTAGATTCTAGAGATTTTGTTAATGATATTCATAGAATCCCCCTCCACAACGTGATTTTTAACCTTGAGAATCCTAGCCATTCTGATTCCATGAGAGCAACTCGGGACTCAACAAAGTGATTGGATTGCTTACCCATGGGGCCTGCATAAGAAGCAATTAGATGACCCTGTTGGTTTATGATGAGACCTCCTCCACTCTCTGCTCATGGGTTACCTTTAGAGGCACCATCAAATTTTGACTTATACCATTCATCCTTTGGGGAATACATTGAACAAGATATTTGTCAATGTTGGGAAATGTATCTATTCCTCTATTATAGGATGTGAAATTAAATGGGATTTAAGGAAATATGTATTCTAATTTGTAATTGTGGAAATATAACTTCTTCTAATTGCTTCACCTCGAGTCATGGGAAGAAATAAAGCTTCTCAGAAATAATTTCCTCTTCCCCCCAGGACTTCCCTAGTAAAACAAATAAGTTATAAAGGTAAAATAATAATGAAGAAATAAAATGACAAGCATAGACATAAAATATTCCTCAATCTTCTTTCCCTTGCAGATCCACATGGATAAGCAAGGAAGAAGATATCAACATAAGTTTTCTCATATGCATACAAATATGGGGGTGCAGAAATTGAAATATATAGATGTTCTAAAACAAAGGAGTAAAGAAATTTGTAAACAAAACCTTCATCCAAATTATTTTCCATGTAGATTCACAGGATAAGCCGGATGAAAATATAAATGGAATATTCATACTGGTAATAAAGAAACTATAAATTCCACCTCTTAAAAAAGTGTATTGCTTCTTTTAGTTTTAACAAAAATATTCTAAAATGAAATCTTTGAAGAAATTGTAAATACACCCTTAATCTAGTTATTGTATAACTATGATACCTTCTAAGCGTTATGATGATTCTTTTGTCTCTTATCTTCCTTTCCAAATATGAGAGTCCAAGTGATCAAAGGAATAATGTTGGCTAGTTATAGAAGAAATCAAGAAGATATTGGATTAGTCTGTTGCGGGAAAGTTGGTAAAAATGAAAGTGAGAATAAATAGAGTAATTTATTATGTGCTTTTGAACATGATTTTGGCATAGTAACAAATTAATTCAAATTAAAAATCTCCAACCTATGATACGGGTAAAATTCTAGTTTTTATAGAAAAATGGCAAAGAAGTCTAACACACATGACAATCAAGAAGTGCCGAGATCATCCAAGAAATGGGAAGTCAAAATTCACCATTGCAACGGTTGTTTAACTATCGTGGTGGTTGCGCATGACTTAAAATCATGACAACTACAAAAAAACCAAAATATGTCTTGCAAAGGCTTGAAAATATAGAAAACTTAGCAACAAGGATAAACAATGCAAGATAAACATGTTTAAGGTAAAGAAACATTTAATCATTAGATACATTTACTATACCACCGATGTAGCACCTTTGTAACTTTAGGTGTGTACATCCACCCATGGATTCATACCATGTAGGTCATCCCTTCCACCTTCCACTAATGCATCAAACTACATTACCAAGGTTAAGAGCTTATAAATCTCGGTGACCCATAACCCTTCACTCATTATAGAAAATTAGTTGGCCACTATCATAAGGAATATTATTTCCCTATGAAAAATTACTTTTGAACATGATCAAAGGTCTCTTCTTCTCACATTCATCCCTGAAACACTCCAACTAAATTTATCTAGTAAATCCACTTATAGATCCATGTATCCCACATTAGAATATGAATTCAAAATCCTTAATATCGGTTTTGGGGAGTATGATCTCCAACTGGACCTCCTTGTAAAAAATCTCCCCTTATCACCAAAAATATGTGTCAAACCCAACTTTTGGCCAAGTATACCATGGGAGCACAAAAATTTTGAAAAATTATACTTGGTGTCCTTTTAGCGAGATGAACAACATCTAAACAACACATGAAAATATGGCCTCCTTGTATCAATTAACAAAATATGAAAATATCAATCACCAAATGAAAATATGGCCTCCTGATATCAATTACCAAAATATGTTATTCCCAAAATAATGATGCACACCATGGGATCTCAATGAAATGGTTTTAATAATCACGAATAAGGTGTTCAGGAACCTCTCCCTACACATGAGAAAATAGATGGATACAAAATTGATATAGAACCACATGGTATACCACCAATATAAGTTTATGTGACCTCTTCTCGAGTGTGAGGATAGTTCTTTTGATTATGACACTTTGAATAGGGTCTCCTTGTAGTATTTATGAGGGAATTTCCATTGTGAACATATTTTTGACACCACTATCTTAACCTTATCATCTTCCAACACCAAAATTGATATCATATATCCATCTTTCATAAACCAGACCAACAAGATCACATACTAATCAATTTATTTCAAAATGAGGAAATGATAGCAAAATTCATGAGGCTACATGGTGGCATCCTTGTTTTAGATCATAAAAAGGTTTTTTCCATCAACCTTGATACATACACCTACTTCGGGAGGAGGTTAATTTTATGGTAAACAAAAAAATTAAAATTCAAACATATCTTCAATAAAGAATAAGAGCAAAAATTTCAAGTCCCATATTGAAAACCTCTTTAATTACTTGTTGAAAAATAATGTCAAAAATAATAAAAAGATTATAAAAGTGGTCATTCTATTAGTGAAAATTGCATAGATATTTAAATAGAGGAATAACGTAACCTCCCTCTTGATCCTATGCAAATGGGATATGGTTCTAAATTATTAGTTGAAGAAACTATTGATATCAATTTCGTACAAAAGAAAAACCTAAGATTGTAAATTTAGGAGCCTCACTTTGTCCACAATAGTAGTAAAAATTTTCCATCCTTTTAGGAGAATTCTATGATGTTTTTCTTGTTACTACATGGATATTCATGGATTATATCCTTCATTGGTTTTGCACAATTTGGTTATTCACAAATAAAATAAAATATTTGTAAGCTACTGACACAAGTGGCTCTCCTAATCAAATAAGAGCTCAATAAGTTGTTAGCAATAGGGTTTATCGGCCTATTGATTATTCAGAGTGGATATCCAACATATTTCCTATATGCAACAATCTACTTGGTATTAGAATTTGTATATATTTTTGAGACATCAACAATCCCAATCATAAAGATGAATTTCCTCTCCCCAACATTGATATGCTTTTTTATTCCACAAGAAGTCATGAAATTTTATAGCTCATGGATGGATTTTAAGTTATAATTGAATTAAAATTTCCAAAGAGGATCAATACAAAATAGCCTTCACTACCCCTTGGGGTAATTTCTTCTATCATATCATGTCGTTTTGGCCTTAGAAATGTGAAGGAACATATCAATGAGCTATGAAAATTATATTTCATGATATGTTACATGACATTGTAGAAGATTATGTGGATCACATTATAGGTAAGTCAAAAATAGGGGAATAACATCTAGTGATCCTTTGTCATATCTTTGAATGGCTTCAAAAATACAGGTTATATTAAACCCTAAAATATGTGTGTTTATCATTATATCAGGAAATTTATTGGGGTTCATTTTTTCCAGAAGAGGAATTGAATTAAATCCCACAAAGGTTACATTAATCACATAAATTCCTCTAAAAAACCTCAAATAACTTCGTAGCTTACAAGTTAAGATTTAGGCTATTTGAATATTCATTTTCTAGCTCACTTTGATAAATTTCATTACTTCAACATCTCCTCAAAGAGTATGTTGATACCCAGATGGGTCTTTGAATGCCAATAACCCTTTGAGAAACTAAATCAATGCATATACAAGTCATGTGTTCTAGTCCCACCTACACTGTAAACCCCTTTTGTTATACATTTTGACTACCTAGTTTTCTTTAGGAAAACTCTTATCCCAATATGATGCAAAAAACAAATAAAGGGCTATCTATTACCACATCCACACTTTAATATCCTATTAGCTTAATTATCCACAATTTGAAAAATCATGTTTAGCAGTTGTATTTCCTTTTCAAAAGCTTTGGCATTACTTTTGAACAATAAAACCAAGCTCATATCCAAAGTTAACCCGCTTAAATGAATCCTATCTAAACCCACTCTTACTTTGGGAAGATAGAAAACTAGATTATTTTACATAATAAATTTGGCATTGAATATGTTAATCAGAAGGCTATTAAAATATATGGGTTTATCGATAAACTCGCAAAAGCACCATTTCTAGGAACATAAATATTAATTCTCGACTTACTTAATGTGTTTGTTTTGTTTGTTCAAGAGTCTACAATATGGAAAATCTAATTTGATGGTTCATATACATTTCATGTCTTAGACACGGTGGTTATTCTTATTACCCTTAATGGTGACCTTATCTTGAGAGCTTTGAGGATTAGTTTTCCTTATACCAATAATATGGTTGAATATGATGCCTTCATTGTTAGTCTTGAATTTTTCATAAAATGGAATATCAAACAAGTATAGTTTATAGGAAACTTGCAGCTCATTTAAACAAGTTAATGTTGAATACAATTTCAAAGATAAGAATCCTATACCCTATAAGCATATGGTGGATAACCTTAAGGAATATTTTATCAAGATTACTTTCCAAAAATTCCCATATGCAAAACAAGTCCACTGATACTATAGCTACTATTAAATCTCTCTTGAACCCATCTCTAGAAGATGGTGGATTACATTTCCTTGTTGGACATCTAAGAGTACATGTTTATGATATGCTAGAATCCTATTTGGTGTGTATATTTTTGGTCCCCTTTCCCCTTTGTATGAAGACATAAATTTACCTACAAGATGGTATCTTTCCACCTAATATTACCCATTCCCAAACATACACCCTCATCCAACACATTGCTCATTATTCCATCCTTATGGGAACTCTCTATCATCAAATATATGATGGCAACTTATCATGGTGTCTAAATTTAGAAAATTCTATCCAAGCTACTAAAGAGGTGCATGACAACATATGTGGCTCTCATACTAGTGGCATGGTTCTTTCTAAGAAACTTCTACAAGTTGTTTATTTTGGCCCACTATAAAAATTGATTATTGTCAATATGTGTGTAGTTTTTCCTTTATCATAAACATGGCAACTTGATTTATGTCCATCTCAATTCTTGCATCCTATTACTACACCTTAGCTATTTTCAAAATGGGTGCTTGATCTCATAGGGATACTTACACCTACCTCATCCGATGGCAATAGATATATCATTACCACAAATAAATACTTCACCAAATGGGTGGAGGATGTTCTTCTCATGTATATAACAATTTCTAAAACATCCAAATTCATAATGAAACATATTATATGTTGTTATGAAACTCATCTTGTCATTTTTAAGACAATGGTAAGTCCTTCAAAAATAAGCAAGTGAATACTCATTGGCTATATTTTATGCTCGGCTAAAACATGTAACCTAGGTATTCATGGGATTAATCCCCTTCATTTAACGGTGAAGCTCCCGTGTGCTTAATTTATTTATTTCTCCTACAACCTATCTAAATATTTATGGGTATTACTTTAATTGAGTAACTCGTGCACCACAGTTAAACAATTTGGTAGCAAGTAAGCAATTGTATGGTAACTAGAATGTAATTTGAAAAAGTCAAGAATCTATGATAGAAATGAAAAAGATGTATGAAATGCGGGACATGTGCTTTGTAATGGGTATATTTCAGAGTGAGTTACTCACACACATAATAAATAAATATTGGCTAATCCTCACAACTTTTAAGCAATATTAAAAGAAGTATGAACTTATGAAAGTTAAGATAACACAAAGTCTATCATTAACATCCAAAAATGTTACAGTTAGACTTTAGTAGACACAAAGTTCAACAAAATTCTTTCCTCCTTATTAAATTTTCAACTGCTTACAATGAGTACATCTAGTTATTTCAACACAAATTCTAAAATAACCATGCACGACTTATAATAGTTTTTGCTCAAAGATTTTTCGATTCCATCCTTTTACCCATAGGCCCCTTCTTCTATTTATAGTTATTACAAGTAAAGCATATGGAAGAGATATCCGTTATACTTTAATAAATGAATAACTAACAAATAGTTAGGAGTTGAGAAATTCACTCCTCAAAATCTTCATTTCATGCCACCTAGTAGTTCTTAGAAAGTTTGAACATTAAAACCATAAAAAATAATTCATAACTACTTCTTGAGTATTTGACTTTATCAAACAACTTAAAGTAATGGTGATTGTACACCACATTACTTAAGTCTTATAATGGATATACTTAAGAAGTAAAAAGAAAAGTAGAAGAGGAAGTAGAAGAAACAAAAGAATCATTCTAGATTAACAACGATTTGTCTCCATTTTATTTTTCTCTTCATTCTCATCTTTAGTTTCATCTTTATCCACTTCATCTTTTTCATCCTTATGTTTCTCTTTATAAATAGAAAATTGATCCCTCATGTACTTGATGACATTGTTATCTGCATTGGTTGTAGCCTCCATTTTTGTTTCTAACATGAGAAATTATTCTCCCAAAATCTTACAACCCCCTCTCACCTTCCCAAGATAAGATCCCAATTGATTCATGTTATCCTTAAGATCTTCTAATTTTTCCAGGGACTTCCATTTGAAAGGAATAATATCCTCATTCATCAATCATTGAAACAATGGAAGAAATTCATCAATAATTTGTGGGTATCTAGAACTATCATACTTTTTCATATCATAGATCACATCATCAAGTTCCTCCAAAATTGGCTCAACTCATTCTTCCATTATTTCCATATTTTTCATAATATGATTTACGATACTCTACCTAAATGAAAAAATATGCTTTTGTTGCCTCCCCTTCCTAACGGATCCTTCAGTGCAATCTTTTCTCCAATTAAAACATCATCGGAAATGAATTAATTTCTTCTAGACTCTGTAGTTGTAATTCAGAAATACCACATTCATTATCCGCTTCTTGCTTCTTCTTATACTAACAGCTTTTACGAATATTTCTTTGTAAAAAATTGTAGTTTTCTTTAGTGATATCAGCCACCCATTCTTCTATAGCCTTTGATCTATCACTTGTTTCTTTCACAATAGTAATCACCTATGGATTCACTTGTTCCTCCATAAGCATTGGTTGTGTGGAGTTCTTGGAAACCTTTATGATAATGTTATAAAGCTTAGATGATTGTTCTTTTAGCTTATCATTTTTTGCTTTTTCTTCATCTAGCTTCTAGAAAAGGATATTTATCAATGTCTACATGTCATGCTTTAAACCTTCAGTTGTGACTTCTCCCAGGGGTACCTTTGTGATTTCCAAATCTTCTTTACCCAATTCTCTTTTTATTTTTTGGCTTTTGGATTAGATATCTTAGAAAATTTCTTTCTAAGTAATAAATGATCAACTTTGAAGTTACTTTAGCCATTTTGGTCTTTTCCTTTTCTTTTCAATACTCCTTAACAACTAAAGATCCATTTCCTCCAAATTGATTACTTCCTTGGAAGTGGGAAGAGACTTCTTAGACAACCAATTTGTAAAATATTTCCCTAAAAGAGTTTGGGTTTCCGGATGAACAATTATTTCTTTACCACTTCCTTTTGTGGGAGGAAGTGTCATTATTTCTAGCTATTTCCCAAGATCTTCAGTAGCATAATCTTGCTGCAAGACCCCTCCTAATTCAACCATATTTTCCTTATCAATTCCTCTTTTATCTCCTCTTCAGTCCCTACATCAATATCTTCAACATCCTTTTTACTACATCATATGGGACTAAAGAGACTCTAATCATTTGATCATGCATATCATCACCAACTTCCTTCACAATCTCCCCTTCTTCCACCTCTACATCTTTTATCTAGGCTTCACTTTTCTTTGATGTTTGAGATGTTTCTTTAAGATAAAAACATCATGTGTCTCTTATTATGGCATAGTTAATGATTCCTCTAGATATGGAGGGGGGGGGAGTAAATGGTGGAGAACAAAGAGGAGGTCTAGGTAATATTGTTCCTATGGAAGGCGAGAAAATATGAATGAGGCTAGCTTAAGCGTTGGCATCAAAATTTATTCTTTAGAAGGAGGCCCTTGAATAGTAGGAGTGACATCTAATGATGTTAATAAACTAGAAGTATCCTTTGAGACAACTCTTGAAATCAAAGGATTCTTTTTCCTTTCTCTCTTAACTAGATCTAACTTTGTAGTCATACCTCTTCTCTCCCCTGGAGCTTCCTTTCTCTTCTTGATTTCACTAACTTCTTCTTTCTTCTCAGTGCATGTTTGAGTAATCTCCTTCATTATTGATTCCTCAAGGCAATATCCTTGACTAATCAACCATTCAAAAGTGTAGATTAGTACCTTTGATGTCCTCTTCATGATTGATTTAGAAATGTGAGTAACTGGAAGCAAAGGAGCACTATCACCTCCTTCATCATAGTAAGCACCAGAAATCACTTGCCCATCATTTGTGAGTTTCTCTAGAATCTTAGTTAATCCAAACTCTAAAAAAATTGTATAATTAGTCAGCTATAATCTCTTCTCCTTACTTCAAATTCATCTCTACAATCAGCCCAAAAATATTCCAGTGTTGGAAAGTGTGCATAACTTAGTGAAACTAATTTCTTGGCTATATTTCTATAATCAAAATTCCCCTTTCATTGAAGGAAATCTGATTATAATGGAGATATATTTCTTTCTCGAACATCTCTTGCCTTATGAATATTTGTACAATGATATTTCCAATCACAATAGGAAAATGCACAACTGATATGTGGAAACCTTGTTGTAAATCATGAAGCACTGTTAACTGTCTACATAACTCAAACAAAATCATCTATCACTTGGATATCTAGGGCAACTTCAATGGAGCATTTGAGAAACCACAGACTCTTAGATATGTAAAATGATAAAATTGAATAAAAATGCACCCATAAGTTTGGACTGCATTCCATG
Source organism: Taxus wallichiana var. yunnanensis (assembly GCA_018340775.1). Taxonomy (NCBI): domain Eukaryota; kingdom Viridiplantae; phylum Streptophyta; class Pinopsida; order Cupressales; family Taxaceae; genus Taxus; species Taxus wallichiana. Next base: position 106,116,701 of record CM031238.1, read on the forward strand.
CTTCATCAGTCACCCTCTTGGCTCTTAAGTCAGGATTAAGCCTGTAAATGACCTCATACAAGAAGAATTCATTGACCTATTTATATTCTTTGAAGTATCTGGTAAGGCCAACTATGAATAATATTCATAGATGGGTTTATGGGTCATTTTACCAATAGTTCTCAATTTGGGAAAATTTCCCTATTCTGCTTATAGCATAAACAAGATAAGAGGTCATTTTGAAATCTAGAGTTTGAATGACATTACTCAACTAAAAATCAATATTGTCACTAATGATTTCAGCCCAATTGATCAAAGTATTAGGTTTTTCATTCTCAATCATCCTTAGGAAATAGTACATCCATGTATAAAAATGCTTCACTTTTCTCACCATTAATTCTACAAAGCAGCTGAGTAATATCATCAACTTCCTAAATCAAATCAGATCTCACAATTGATTTGGGGAATCTAGAATCCTGTTTTGATTCCTTTAAGTAATGTAAATTCATGATATTTATGGCATCCTTTTTCTTACTTTCCCAATACCCATTGGCTTTCTCCATACTAATACTCAAGGCATTTGGTGCAGTTGGAATTTTCAAGAAAAAGTTGAAGAAATGAGTATCTAGCCTTCCCACAAGGTCACCAGCATCATTCCTGATTGTTATACTCGATAATCATAATTCTTGGTGTATTCCAACACAAATTATGGCAACTGACAAGTTCTTGGAAAGGAAGTTTCCTTAATTAATCCACTTCTAGTCAATGCCCTCATCAAAGGTGTTTGATTTTTAGCTTTAGATATCTCTATTAATTCAAACACTGTTACATGGCCCATGTTTGTATCACCTATTCTAGCTAGCTTAGATGTAATGTAGGTTTCCATAGGGTATCCCTTATACTCATACTTCATTTTGTCTTCCTTAGCTTTGGATTTTCTCTTGCCTTTCCTTGCTCTAGAAGTCTCTTCAATATCCAAATTTGGGTCTTCCCTGATCACAATAGTTTCCTCTTCTTCCCCTATAGTTCCTCCTTCTTCCCCTGACCTGTCACTTACTTCAATTGGTTCTTCTCTTGTTTCAAACATCTTCTCTCTTCTTGGTGACCAACGATGCTCAAACTTATTACAAATCAGCAACTAGTTCTAATCTTAAAATAGTGATCATCAAGTCAACACACAATCACTTCAATTGCATGCAAGAATTTAGGCTTAATTTATTCATGCAATCACGTTAAAAACATCTTGGAAGTCAAGTTATAAGTGATTGATTGAAACAGTTCAATATGTAATTCATTGTGGTTTCTAGGGTATAACTACTTGAGACTTGTAGTTTATGTCCTTAAGAAATTCAAATTTACGTAATGAATTGGAAGAAAAACTTTTAAATCAGCGCAAAATATATAACAAGTAATGGATTTTTGGTTCACCACTATGAATAGAAAGTAGTGGGCCATCATTTTACCACAAAACATATGGGGAAGTAATAGAAATTTCATTCACCGCAATATGAAGAAGTAGCAAGAAGTTGGATCAACACAATGAGTAGAATAAGTAATTGCAATATAGATCAACGCAAAGAGTATTATTTAAGATTTAGCTCACATTATTTTACTTATTTTATAAAAATAAGTAAAGAACATTCAAATCGCAACGCAAAACTATGAAGATCATTTGTGGCCTTTTAGTACTACTCTACTTTTTAAATCAAGGAAAATAGAAGGCAATTGAATCGACTCAATGAATAGGAAGCAATGCTTTATGGAGATTTTATATTACTTTACTTCTATTAAAAAAATAAGTAAAATAAATTTGAATCGATGCAATGAATAAGACATTCTTTGTGGTGATTTTATACTACTTTATTCACAATGTAAAACAAGCAAAAGACTTCCAGTTCAACGTAAAATGAGTAAGAGACTTTTAAAAGTAAAAATAGTGCCAAACTACAAAATGAATGGGGAGTATATTTTATGGTTTTCTTACTTTACTTTACTTTTATCAAAAATCAAGTAAAATACAATCAAATCAATGTATTACAAGACATGTAGCAATTATTCCAAATGATGCAAAACATGAAAAAAATTAGCTATGCGCTTTAATGCATATTTTTAAACAACTATACTTATGTTTCAAATAAATGAGTAACGATAATCATCACCCCCGCAAACCTAAGGAAATAATGACTTATTTTGTGGTTTTAAAACACCACTTTACTTTTAATACGAAAGACGTTACATTCAATGTAAAATAAAGGCTAGAGACCATCATTTCAACGAAATACAAAACTAGTGGGAAAAACATGAAGGGCAATGACAATCCCAAACTACTTTACTCTGCTAAAAATGAGAGAAGACAAATAACCCAAAAAATCCCCAAAAATGAAGAAGGAAAAACATAGACCCAAGGCACAAAATGATAGAAAATTTAATGTCATTCTATTAGAGGTAACAATGATCTTGGAATCATAACCAAACCCTAATCCCAACTAATAAAATCCCTAAACTTTGAATCATTAACAAAAATAAAAGGGAAGAACAAAACCAAAATCAAAAAAAAAAAGCCTAGAGGAAATAAAAAAGGAGGAAAGAAGCAAAATGATCTACTAACCTTTCCTACAAATGGGTTAGAACCAATTCATGCAAATTCTTCTGCAATCGATCGCTTGAAGTTTCTTGGGGTATACCAGGTCAAGAACTTCTCTCTTCTCCACAAGAAAATGTGTGGCTCTTAGGTGGAATTACTTAGAGATTTTATATTTTCCATGTCATTAAATTTTAACCGTATGAGTACCATGTCATCCTTCTCTTTATGTGGATTTTTAAAACATCTTTACTTCAAAATTTTAAAAAGAAGTAAAGCAGTCCCAATTCACTGATAACTTAAGTTGTTAGTTATGTGGATTTTCAAGATTAATTTACTTTTTTATATTAAGAGAAGTAAATCTATTTGGATTCAACGCAATGAAAGGCTAAGTAGTGGGGTTGGAATTCAATGTAATGAATGGGCTTAGTTTGGTGGTGTTTAGAACTTTTTACTTGTCTTAATAATAAGACAAGTAAAAGCATATGAGTTTAGCACAATGAATAGAATAAGTAAAGCATGTTGATTTTAGCACTAAACTAAGGAAAACAAGCTAGTTCTATGGTGTTTTAAAACTACTCTACTTGATCAACAGAAGCACTCCAAATCAGCATAGATAAAGAATTTTGAAAATCCCAATAGCTTAGGAGAGAATTTTTTTGATTTTCTAAGGATTTTCAGGGAACTTAAATACATGAATATTTCATAAGTCACCCCCAAGAAACTTCTTGCAACCTCTTGAAGAATCATCATGCACTCCTACAACCCAGATGAGTTAAAGTAACAACCTACACACATTAAAAAATAAACTAGAACCACAAACAAACATGAACACAACTCATCACAAGTCTTGAAAACCTAAAATTTCAAAGGGGTACCCCAATATTTCTAAAGAAATCTTGGGGAAAACAATACCCTTCATCAACACTTCAAAATAAACCAAAATGGTCTACCCCTTATTATCCCCAAGGTAATGGGAAAGATGAGGCCACCAATAAAATGCTTGTTCACATTATGGAGAAACTAGTTAGCAAAACAGATGCAATTTGCATATCCAAATTCATCTAGTCTTATGGGCTTATCGTACCTCCATTCAAATACCTACAAGCACCATGCCTTACTCTATTGTCTTGGGAACTAATTCCATTATTCCCTTAGATATTGAGCTTCCATCATTACATATATATCTAAATGATTGTCTTGATAATGAGGAATATTATCGAGTAGTTAGACTTGTTGAGCTCAAGCTACTTGATGAAAAACACCTACATGTCTTAGGTCACCTTAAAGTGTATGAAATTGAATCTATAATCATTGAAATAAGTGCATTATCCCTCATAAGTTTGAGATGGGATATCTTGTTCTCAAAGAGAATCAGTTCAACACTACCAAGGAAAGATAAAAGAAGGGAAAATTTGAGCTACATCATGAGTGTTAATTTTTGTTCAAGATCCTATAGGATCACTCACCCCGATGGTACTAATATTCAATACCCCATGAATTTCATGCACCTCAAATGCTTCTACATCTTAACACAAATGAATAATATAAAAATTAAAAAGCAATAAAAAATAAAAAAAACTTACAAAGAAAAATAAATTCATCTAATGGTGAATACCATGCAATAGTTTCACAATCGACATGTCCTTTGGAGAAAATTATTTTATGGCATTATTGGAGCTCAAAATTTCACCTGTCCTAAATCATAAGAATCTAGGGCTTTGAGGAAACATGGGACTATCTCCAAGTTGTGGGACTTGAACTGAGACAGACCTCTAGAGAAGGTTGGTTCCTCAACTTATTCCTACTACTAAACTACTCCTAATGTTGGAAATGAAATTATCTAATCCTAAACTAGTTTCCAAGGGACCAAGGTTATAAGGAGCTACATAAATTAAAATCCTACACTACATGAGGTGATAACACCAAAAATAAGGGGAAAGATACTTTTGAAAGAGAGAAAATGGGGACAGAACAATGATGGAGAGGGAAGAGATGATAACCACAATCCAAAACAACATCTAAATTCCCATTTTCAGACAATGCATAATAGAAATAAACCCTGTAACATGAGGAAGCACACACAACATACCTACAAATAAATGAAGAGGCAAATAGATACAATAGATCACTAGCTAAGGTAGTAAAGAACCATAAAACCAAGTAATTTTATTGCTCCAATATGATGCACAGATCATTACAATGAAGGAAGGAGGTGTGAACTCATTTACAGAATCATATTCCAAGGCATGCAACTCTAGAACACTTGTGCAACACTTACAATGATGCCCTTGTATTCCCAAAGTATCCAACATTACAAATGAGCCTCATTTTACAATATATAGAAAATGGGAGAGAAAGAGAAGGGAATAATAGAGGGAAACTCGAAATTCTCCATTCACCCACCAACAAGGTTCAATAAATTCCTAAAAATAGCATGGGAAGCCTTACAATCCATTCCTTCATTGTTCATTACTTTTGGAAGAAGAATTGAGCACCATACTTAATTAATTTTGGTAGTTGAACAACCTAGAACTATTCCTTTGAGTGTTAGATAAGTTTTCCAATTTTTCACATATCTAACCTCAATAAAAATAATATATCAAGACCTTTCCAAAAATTCCAATATTTTGAAAATTGGAGCTCTGGTCAAAAGTTATGACCATTTTAAGATCATGGAGTCGGGGTTCCACGTGGGTTCCTATCGTCCACATTTAACTATTCTTTTCCTTTTACCTTTTATTATTTATTTTATTACGGTGGATCAATATGTTGGGTACTTTGGGTACACAAGATACTTTTCGCATGGGCCATTGGGTTCGCATATCCCACATCATAATAATATATTATCTCTCCACTCTATTTTTCTTTAGTTTGTGGATATTTTGCCTCCACGGGAACTCAATCCACAGGAACTTGTTCCGTTTCAGGCCTCTCAATCCTACAACTCCTCGATGATGCGCACAACACTAACCCTAACCTCTTTCCTTGATTTGCATTTTTTCCAAGATTTTGGGGAACACTTGACCCAAAAGAACTTGACGCTCGGCCCTAAAATTTTGATTTCTCTGCAATACATTGGGCCCAATCAAAATCCTTTGTTATTCAAATTTTTCAAATTTTCAGATAATTGGAGCCCCTAAGGCACTTGTACCAATTTTTCCTCCCAAACCCAAAATGTTCGCACTATACTAAAATAGCCCTTTTTCTAATTTTTCTAAGTCCTTGAGCCAAGTATAAATCTTAGGATCTAGGAAAAGAATAGAAGAATCCCCTAAAAGCCAATTTTTTCCATTTTTACCCTTTTTTACTCAAAATTGGCTAAGTGTTGATTTTGAAGCATATAGAGAAGAGGAATTGCATCAAAAATAATTTCATGTGCCTAGAAACATGAAGTTAACTATTTTTCCATATTCCTCTATTGAAACACATCAAATGTCTAAGTCAAAATATCCCAAGTTGTTCAATTTTTGCAAGGGGTACAAAAATGGACAACATGCACCATGGGAAGTTTCTATTGTTCAAAAGCATCTTGTATTTGGGGACATGACCACTCCTTAACTTTTTCATTCATTGAGTTCATGTTTGTGTCATACCTATTATTCTTGGCCTTGATCCAACTTTTCCAACTCTTGTATATTCTCACCTCTTATTATACGCATCTTACTTGTGCTTTTCACCTATAAATAGTGTGGTAAAATCTCAAAAATTAAAAAACATCGTTAAATATTGAAAGTACCAAAATATTTGTAAAACATATAAAATACATAAACTCCACAAAATCTAGAAAATCAAAAACATGGTAAAAACCTAGAAAATCTAAAAACATGGTAAAACCTAGAAAATCCAAAAATAATTGTAAAACCTAGAAAATCCAAAAACATCATAAACCCTTGAAAATTTTAAAAATATGGTAAAACCTATAAATTCCAATAACACTTTATTAATTCAATCCCACTCTCAAAACCCTCTAAACTCACTAATTTCCCTCTCCATTTCCTCTAAATTTATTCTACAAGATAATCTTGGCCTATTAATTAATACCAATTGATTAATCAAACCTCCTCTAACTCTCATGGGTCATAATATTAATTAATTGTCTTTAATCATGCTTATCCAATTCTAATTTTGTATCTCCATTATCCCAAATTGACTAAGAAATACACTTCACCCAAATAAGAAAGCTATAAAAGAAACCTAGTACTTCCTTACAAAAACACACCATGTCCTTGTAAAGACAGATTGATATAGAGCCTCTACAATACTCTAATGCACATAATACACTCTTAGTTATGAACAACCTCAAATTGCCTTCAACTCATTCATAAGGCTCAATTCTTAGCTTAAACCTATAAAACTTGATTCTTGACCTTAAACCACCTATAAAACTTGGTTCTTGACCTCAAATTCACCATGCCATCAAGTAACCCTTCTTAGATATCTCTAGTGAAGGTCATGAAATTATTCATACTAATTATTAATAATAGTAAGTTTAAGCATTCATACCATTTTGATCTTCCGTACTTTATATTTTGAGTAATTAAGCTCTAGTATGCAACAATTGGATTTTCTCAAGCTTATCCTTTCATCATTTTCCTCACCTTGCAAAATACTCTTCCTCGGGTTCATATCCACCTTATTGAATTTTAGTCTCTACCCAAGGATAACCACTACTCTATTTTATTCCAACACAGTCCTATAAGGATTTACTAGTTCCATTATTCTCAAGGTGATAACATTTAAACCAAGTAGCATTTTTGTGTTATAGACCTAAGTGAGCTTGATCAACTTTCCCCTCATGTCCCAGGACCTATCACCAAAATATCTCTACCATCCAATTGATCAAAATTAGTCAAAAGTATCATACTCACTTACTTTCACTAAATTGTCCTTCTTAGTGCACAAGAACCATGCTCTTTGGTCAATTCATGATTAGAATGATCTATAAGTCTTCCATGCAAACTAATATCAGATCTAAATACTCTTTTTCCCAAGGATGGAGTGTATCAAGTTTGGTATCTCACTCCTCTAAGTTTTCTTTTCATTACAAATTATTTTTTACTAATCTAACCTTTTCTAGCCGGGTAGGTTTCCTCTCATAACTTGTGTTTCACTCACTCATTAATCCATCTCAAGACATTTTATAGTACCCATTTATCATTTGTGCATTTGTAAAAGTTTATAAGGGGAACCTTCTTCACAAAATTCCTTCCAACTTCACTATTTTGCATTTTTCATTAGGTCTCTTTAGCTTGCATAGGTCTGAGACAACACATTGTCATGAACTAGAGGATTTCTTAGATGAACTAGGCTAAGAGACCACTAAAATATTTTAAAAGGAATTCCTAAGATAATTTTCTCAAAATTTCACCTTCATATTCCATCGTTAAGCCCTTCAACCATCAAACCCTCACTAAACCCTACCAAGGTTTCCTATAAACCTAGTAGGGGTGAAAATCACTATAAGTTGAACAAAAATTTGTTTTAAGGGCTAAGATTTATACCTTAGCTCTATTTTGATCCTCCTCAATTTATCATCTTACCAGTGGGGTTAAAAAAACACTTGACCTCATGTTATATCTCGATGTCACTGTTTCTATTATGATGAAACAAGTGTTCCTAACTCAAGTTACAGACCCTCCCACTTAAATAACCTTACCTGAGTATTGTAAGCTCTTGAATGAATTTGAATAGGTCTTTGGATAGTCCTCCCTTATCTCAATGATAATATTTCACTCTTTTAGACAAGTTCCTCTCACTAAGGCCAACTCTCTCTCACACATGTAATCACTCCAATACCCTCGTTATAACTTGCACACAGCCTCATCCAATACAAAACCTCACTCTCCCAAGCAATGAAATCACACAAAGTCATATAAATACACAAGAATAAACCACTTACCAATCATAATTCATTCTATAAATGAATGCATGATGTCCAAAGACCATCTCAAGTACCATATACAAATTAAAACAAGCACAAATTGTTTGTGACTAATTTTATCCACAAAATATTCTTGGAAATTATCTTCAATTTGATTCTCATTAGAATGGAAAGAGTTTTTTTAAACATAAATTAAATATCCTCCTAACTCATTTTAACTGTGTTTTTTAAATCCCTAATTTAGTTACAATCATGATTTATAAGTATGAATTCCTCATTAGGAGGTCATTTACGCAAGATGCCTTAAAAATAGCACTAACTAGCACTTGTATGTCCCTAAACACCCATATTATGCCTCATTTCACAAATTAAAAATCTTATGAGCTCCAAGAATGCATCACAACACCCAAAATAAGCCAAAATATTACCTTACACTTTCAAATTTAGCATTTTGGAGGGAATATGTTCTATTCAAATATTGAAAATCCTAGACACATACTAACACATTTAAATAACTTATAATGATCTCTAAGACCCTACAATCACACCTTCAAGCCAAAATTGGATGTTTCCATCCTCATATACATGCTAGAGTTGATGATCCTACATCATACTCTAGGGGTAAGAAAATATTGAGCTCTATTGTTTTACCTTTCTTCTTCTTTTACAATTGTCTTCATCTTCACTCTAATATGATCTTCATCTTAAATTTTAGCATCTTTAATTTATCCATTTCCACTTTATACCTGGGCTTCATTCTTCACCTTGTCTGTATAGTGGAGGTATGCTTCTAATAGATATTCTTCTACTTCATTCTCCTCTTCTTCAATCATCATATCTTCCTCTTGGACCTGTTTTTGTTATTCATCTCTCGACTTCATCTTTTTCATCATATACCTCTTTCTCTATTGCTTATACATTTGGTTCTTATCTCTTATATATTTTTCTCCTTGATCTGTTCTTCCATCTTTTTCTATGAAATTTTAGGAACTTCTCTCCCTTTTCCTTGACTGGTTTCCATATCTTTTCCACATGATTCATTTGTGTATATAACATGCTCTAAGGATGCTATATCCACATACATCTACTCCAAACTCTCATAAACAAACTCATTCTCTTATTCACTTACCACTTTTGTTCATGACTCATTATACTTTTTCTTCCATTATCCATCTCAAAATTTAATGCCTCTACTTGGAATCATTCTTATTCACTCTGCATACCCGAAAACACACACCTACACATAATGTTAGAATCATAAAATAAGTTCTTCTTCTTAAGTACTTTGTTTCTATAAGTCTTCTTCATCTTTCCATGGTTTCTTTGATCACTTCACTTTGTTCTTGTCTCTTCAACTCTTCTTCCTCTATCCTCTTGTCTTATCATTTTCCTCGAAATTTGATATAAGAAGAACTCTCTCCATCATCATGTGGTTTTTTCTCAAGAGAATATGAAAATTATTTGATCACCTCATCTTCATTCTTGTCCTCTACCAACATCATCTCTTTAATCACCTCTCTTTCTTCTCATTTTCATCCTCATTTACCTATGTTTTTGTCTTCTTTCCTCTTGTCTTATCATTGTCCTCTCTGCATTATTTTCTCTCTTCTCTCTCTCTAAATCTAATTGGCTCACTCTCTCTCTCTCTCTCTCTCTCTCTCTCTCTCTCTCTCTCTCTCTCTCTCTCTCTCTCTCTCTCTCTCTCTCTCTCTCTCTCTCTCTCTCTCTCTCTCTCTCTCTCTCTCTCTCTCTCTCTCTCTCTCTCTCTCTCTCTCTCTCTCTCTCTCTCTCTCTCTCTCTCTCTCTCTCTCTCTCTCTCTCTCTCTCTCTCTCTCTCTCTCTCTCTCTCTCTCTCTCTCTCTCTCTCTAAAAATTTTATTTATAAGGCCTAAAATCCTTCAAATGTGTCCCTTTGCATGCCTTCCTTATTTCCATCAAGTGTCTCTTTTTTGTGACATCATCATTTCTAATATTGTCTGATGTTCTTATTATCTTGTCCTCTCATGCACTTTATTTGACTTGATTTCATCCTCTTTGGAATCACATACCCATGTCCTTTTACTAGTTCCAAGAGCTTATCATGGCTCTTCCTTCACTCATCTTCTTACAAAAATTCCTCACTCCTTTTTCACAATTTCTTCTTATCCTCCACTCTGATACCAAATGATGCAGAGCCTCTACAATATTATCATTCACACAATACACTCTTAGCTACAAACAACCTCAAAATACCTTCAACTCATTCATAAGGCTTAATTATTAGCTTTAACTTATAAAACTTGATTATTGACTCAAATCCAATATGTCATCAAGTGAACCTACTTAGAAATCTCTAGTGAAGGTCACAACATTATTCATAGTGATCATTCACAAGAGTAATTTCAAACATTCATACCATTTTGATCTCCCTACTTTAGCTTTTGAGCAACTAAGCTTTAGTATGCAACAATTGGATCTTCTTAGGCCTAATATTTCATCATTTTCCTCATACCTTGCAATATACTATTCCTCAGTTCATATCCACCTTCTTTAAGTTTACTCTCTACCCAAGGATCACCACTAATATGTTTTATTCCAACACAATCCTATAAGGATTTACTAGTTCCATTCTTCTCAAGGTGAGAACCTTCAAATCAAGTAGCATTTTGTGTTATAGACCTCAATGAGCTTGATTAAATTTCCCCTCATGTACCTAGACCTCTAACCAAACTATCTCTACCATCCAATTGATCAAAATCAGTCAAAATTCTCATACTCACTCACTTTAACTAAATTATCCTTTTTAGTGCACAAGAACCATGCTCTTTGGTCAATTCATAATTAGAACGAACTAGAATTCCTCCATGAAAACTTAAAGTATATCCAAATACCATTTTTCCCAAGGATGGAGTGTACCAATTTTTATTATCTCACTCCTTTTCTAAGTGTGCTTTTCATTACAACTTCTTATTAATCGATCTAGCCCTCTATGGGTAGTTTTACTCTCTCAAATTTTGTTTCACTCACTCATTTATCCATCTCAAGACATTTTATAGTACTCATTTAGGTTTTTCCATGTGAAAATTTTTAAGGGGAACCTTCTTCACAAAATTTCTTCCAACTTCACTATTTTGCATTTTCCATTAGGTCTATGTAGCTTGTACATGTTTAAGACAACGAACCATTAGGAACTAGAGGAATACTTTGAGATGAAATAGGCTAGTAGACCATTAAAATATTTGAAAAGGAAGTCCTAAGACCATTTTCTCAAAATTTCACCTTCAGATTCTATCGTTAAGCCCTCCAACCATCAAACCCTCACTAAACCCTGCTAGAAGGTTTCCTATAAACCCAACAGAGGTAAAAATCACTATAAGTTGAACACAACTTCATTTTAAGGGCTAAAATTTGAACCTTATCTCTTTTTTGATCCTCCTCAAATTCTCATCTTACCAGTAGGGTTCAAAATAACACTTAACCTCATGTTAGATCTCAATGTCACTGTTCTATTATGAGGAAACATGGGTCTTCTAACTCTATTATAGTCCTCTAACTTAATTAACCTTCCCTAAGTGTTGTAAGATCTTGAATGAATTTTAATAGGTATGTGGATATTCCTCCCTTCACTCAATGTCAAGATTTAACTCTTTCGTATAAGTTCCTCTCAATCAATCCAACTCTCTCTCACATGAAATCACTTTAATACCTCTGCTACAACTTGCACAATCTCATCCAATACACAACCTCACTCTCCCAAGAAATGAAATCACACAAAATCATATAAATACACAAGAATAAACCACTTACTAATCATAATTCATTCTAAAAATGCATGCAAGAGGTTCAAGAACCATCTCAAATACCATATACAAATTGAAAACTAAGCACAAATTGTTTGCAACCAGTTTGCTCCACAAACTCTTCTTGGAACTTCTCTTCAATTTGATTCTCATTCAAATGGAATGAGTCATTCAGTTACAAACATAGCTTAAATATCCTCCTAACTCCTTTTAACCATGGTTTTGAATCCCTATTTTAGTTACAATCATGGTTTATAAGTATGAGTTCCCCATTAGGAGGTCCTTTACACAAGATGTCTTAAATATAACACTAACTAGCACTTGTTATGTACCTAAACACCCCTATTATGCCTCATTTCACCCATTAAAAATCTTATGAGCTCCAAGAATACATCACAACACCCAAAACAAGCCAAAAATGGCCTTATGATTTCAAATTTAGAATTTTGGAGGGAAAATGCTCTATTCAATTTTGAAAAGCCTAGACACCAAATAACACATCTAAATAACTTCTAATGACCTATAAGACCCTAAAATCACACCTTCAAGCCAAAATTGGATGTTTCCATCCTCATATACATGCTAGAGTTGATGTTCTTGCATCGCATACACATCCATTTTCTCATAAGAGCATTTCTATTACTAGAAAGCTTACAAAAGTGAGAAAACCCCCTACTTGTTGAAGTCATAAGAGGATAATTAAACATTTATTTTTGGGCCATTTTGAAGAGAAATATTCCTTAACCAAGCTCCTTGATTAAAACCATTTTTGGATTGCACTCATCTCACAAGGATACTCACATTCCAAAGAAAATGTACATAACAAAGGGAGGTTTGAGTTTATGATTTATATTTTTATGCAAGTTATTTTATTTCCTTTCATTTTCTTTATCATGGTTTATTTTCTTATTGAAATAGGTTAGGATTTACTTGGTGTTGGATCCTTAGTTTAATTTGATCTATTTCATTTACATGCATACACATCTCATAATTTTCACATGTTGTATTTGTGGTATGTGATATTTATTTTTCCATTCCATTGTACTTATCCTTTTTTATTTGGGTCAAATTTCCCCAAACCTTTAGATTTTATATTGTATAGATGTTCCCAATATTCATGTTTTTCCACATTTTCATTATAGGAGATCATTGGCTAACATACATAGGTATGATCATGCATTGAGTGTCAATTTTGAAGCTGATATAGCACTTCTTAAAGTACATGTCTGTGTTGCATGAGTAACACCAAGACCTACCAAGTAGCATTGGTAAATTATCTTCTTCAACTAATCCAATTATTTTGAAGTCCCCACAAAACTTGACTACCATAGTACTAAAGATGTCATTCTAAAACACTTTGATAGGCATGAAATGTGTCTTGTTATCCTTAAATTTGACATGTGGAGAGGGATGAAGCTTTAAGTTCCCCATTTTGTTCCACACATCAATTGATAATATGTTAAATTTAGTGTTAGTATATTCCAATATATCATTAATGTTCCATTCATCTATGCATGTATCAAAAAAGTTCTCTAGATCATGTTATTTTACCTTATCCACCTTGATATTCCTATTTTTGTGTGACCTGTTTTTTTCCAAGTGCCAAATTTCTAATTTGATGAGATATTCATGAACTAAGTGCCAAGATAACTCCTTTGGTTTGAAAGAGGTCGCATACTTCCTTGAACTTATCACTTTATGTTTTGTCAAAGTTTAGGATTCCTAGTGACTCATTCCCTTCTTGTATATATTCCCTAAGGAGTTATATTTCACCTTAGAGATATCAACATAGCTCTTTAGTATCTTAAAGAACTTTTCTTTTCCTTCCATATGGGTAACCCTTTCATATATGGTTTTCTTTTCACCTAATAGAATCCAAGGGAGATATGAAAGCTTACACACACACTCCATCTCCTTTAGTAGTGATTTTTGTATTAGGTGATGGATTGGATTTTGGTGTGCTAATATTTTCTTGGAAATTTATGCACATTCTTATTCTCCCCATGTCCTTTTCACTCTTTTCCTTTATGAGTGTGTAGTGGTTAGGAAATCCTATACCTCATGCTCCCATTAATTATGCATGTATACTGGAAATGTCATGAAATATCATTGATAGATCTAGTGAGCCATACCTGTAATAAGTTCTTGGTGAGAATTTACCACATAAGCAACTACCTCATCCATGCCCTTCTCTTCTACATATGTTTCCAAAATTCTCTTCTTGGTTATTCCCCATCATATTCTAGCTTAACCCAAGGAGAAGACCTCATGTATCTAGTCAATCACTTGATAATCTATTGTATTTTACATGTGTTCATTATAGATTTTGCAATATAGTGACACTTTTGTTTGGATTGCATTTCAAATAAAGGTTAAAATCCTCACATCATGGTTTCCTTCATAAATGTCACATGCCATCGGTATGTCTTTTACACTATGATGAGGACAAGTTGTATTTGTGTGGCATTCCACTTCATATTTTGTGTAATATATTTTTCTATGTGTCTCCTAGAGTTACTTCTAATTAGTTTCTCCAACTAGGTCGCCATAGATGTGATCTGAGCCTCCATGAATGGGTTGACCATAGTATCAATACTCTCGGTTTCTTCGCATGTAGTGTTTCCTTGAGTTCTTATCTTATATATTTGAAGGTCTTGTGGGATAGAGTGTGTTTGAAAGACACCAGAAACCCTCAAATGAACCATTGTGTGTGTTGTTAGAAATATCCTAATTAGTGAGTATATTATTTTTATATTTTTATTGTGAGTTTTAAAAACAACTCATGAATATTGTATTTTGAAATTTATAAGGCGGTGAGTAGTTGTAGAAACCTCCTCGAATATAGGATTTCTCTCCCCTGTAAAATTTTATGAATAATAATGAAGAATCAATTTTTGTTGTGTAAATCTACTCCACCTTTCTCACTTGGTATCGAGCAATCTAATCTAGATTTGTGATGGAAGAATAAAAGTGGGGCTTGGTAACTACATAGTTGGATTTGTTTCTTGATTGATGAGAGATTAACTTCTTGAAATTCATTCGCAAGTACTTCTTGCACAATTTTTAGTTAGGTGTGAGGCGACTTGAGGCTTTGAGTAATGGTCAAATAATATTTTGTGAAGATCGTGGTGTGGAATCAACTTCTATTCTTTGTTGTCGATACTTGTCATGTCTCCATCTCGATATGCTCTACTCATCCATGTAGATGGAAATTATGTGCAAGTTTGTGGGGTAATTATTCATGCACTTGCCACGATTGAAAAATGTGATCATGTGGAATATTAGTCATATTTCATTACATCCTGTTTTATTCACATTTATTATTATCTCTTCTTATAGTTTTTTGTGTCAAAAAGTAATTTTTGGTTATTTTTGTTTATTTTTGGATTTTTTTCATTATCATTGTGATTGAAATTTTTTTCCTTTTTATGTTGTAAATTTCATTATAAAAAGTCATATTTTTAAATTAGGTAGTCATATTTTTTTAAGTTTATATTTCTTTTGTACCATTTTTTCCAAAAGGGTGTTAAAAATGCCATCAATACTATCCTTGTGAGTGATTCTATTCAAGTAGTATAGTCTTTTTATTGTCAATTTCAAATTCATTAAAAAGTTTCAAAAATGGGTCATTGTAAAAGTCCATAAAACTAACAATTTCACGTGAGTTGCAAACTACACTCAGAGAGGATAACAATGTTAAGTTTTTGGAGTTACAATTTGTGGTGAAATATATGTTATCTTAAATTGTTTTAAGTTTGTGTTATGGGGAGGAGGGAGAAATATAGTACAACTACAACATCTAGAAAAAAACACTTCTTATTATGCTTTGGTGAATTTCCAAGACCTGTTTCAAAGCTCCTTTTTACACAGGCTACAAGCATGCTAGAAAAAGATTGGACACATGTTGGTTACATTAGGTGAAAAATGTCAATATTTGACTAACATTGAACATTTCACATGCCATGTTTGAATCTCCCATTGTGAAATGTGTCACTCACTATTATAAATCATTCAGACTCACCTTGGTTCCATAGTCACCCTCCTCACCCATGACACTAACATTTATGAGCTTGGCATAAGATTTAACATCGAATTACATTCACATTTCTGACCAAATCAAGTTTGCTATTAAGGAATTGTTTTGAAAACTCCTAATCTCAAATGGAATCTCTTAGCTCTACATTTTCTAAAATACTAGATGATGAAAAACCCTACACCAACACCTATTTCTACCATCAAACATCAAATATACTTGAATAAAACATGCATACAAAGTTGAGATGCATAAGAAAGTCCTTGAATATATGTATCCCAATCGCAATATGTTATCTTGGATTGATCCTAAACAACATAGGGAAACTCGACAATCTCATAACGCTCAATTTGAGTATGAACCGTTTCTACGGAAGGATACCTCGATAAATTGGATAGTGTGCACTTCTTGAGGATCTCCATCTATGTTGTGACAATATTTCTAGCGTTATCCCTTTATAAGTTCCTAACCTACAAAATCTAAATTCCTTTTTTTATATTTTTATGTGAACTCATTAACAATCTCAAGTACCTCCCAAAAATTGGAGGAATGCAAATGTTACATGCCATATATCTCTCTTGTAATAAGCTTTGTGGGAGCATCCCCACCTAAATTACAAGCTTAGTAGGTTTAGTGACCTTAATCTCTCTTACAATCATTTGGTTGGTATCCTTCCATCAACAATCAAGCATAAACTTTTAATCCTCACGTCTTTGGATTTATCTCACAATAATATTACAAGGTAGGTTTCTTTCTCCATCTCCAAGCTTGAAATGCTTGAAATCTTAGATGTTTCCTATACTAATTTCACAAGGTCAAATCTCATATTTGGGTGTCTTAGAAGATGGATAGGTCATCTTTTATTAAAAATTTGGGACTATGAGGTAATTTTTCATGCTTGGCAACATGTTCAACGCCTACAAACAAGCACCATAGTTCAACAAAGAAGAAGATGAAGACAATTTTAATTGTCGTACCCTTTGGTGTATTTACAACACTTTTTTTAAACGGTTTGGATTTTTGGATAATATACACCATCATTCCACTAAAAATATTGCACGCCTTATCTTAATTTGATTTCGTAAAAACAATAGGGGATTTAAAGATCTCGATGGAAGAACTGAAAAGAGTGACCAAGACTTCATCCGAAGTAATTTAATTGGTGTTGGAATCTATGGTTGTGTTTACAAAGGATTTTTATTTAGTGGTAATGTTGGCGAGGGAATTTTTGGGTGGACAAACTTGTTGATTCCTTGTGAACGCTCTCCGGGAATCTAAGTCCCTCTACTTAACCAAAGTGTCGCTACTGTGATATGCATGAGCAAGAAAATGTGGATTTATGTGGTGGCCTTTTGGCGAGGGGATCCAACAGGGGCACTCCACTAACCTCATGCGGTAAAAGCTTGCAGACATACTTGCAAGAGAAAAAATTTTCCGAAAGTGGGAAAGTGAGTGAGAAAAGAGGTATTAGAACTAATGTTACGGGTAGGAAATTAGAATCCTACACACTCTAGTTAGAAAATTCATCACATGCATTCATGGGAAGAAACAACCTACAAATGGAAACAAGACAAGATAATATTACGAACTCAAAGTTTCTAAAATATCCTCATCAAAGAGGCTAAAAATCCTTCTTCTTGTATTGATGCTTAATTAGAAGTTGTACATAGTGGAGAAATGGAGGAAATTGAGAAAAGGGGGAAATGGAAGAAAAATGGCTATCTCCTTTGTTTTCTCTAAGTACAATACACTCGTGAGTTTACAAGATCAATCGCCACTCTCGAAATGGCATGAAGAAGCCATTTAATTTCCTCAAGAAATGGTTCTGACAACTTCTTCTTTGTTAGCAAGAAATGGTTTATAATTTCTATTCAATCATTTGCATCTGTCGGATTCTTGATTCGCGAAGAAACACCAATGGTGGAAAAACCAGACTTTTCATAATGCAGTCCATTACATTCGTTTTGTAACTTTGAATTTGAACCATTTATCTTGCCTTTGAAACTTTAAACCAGAGTCGTCCACATGGGAGAAAATTATTGGAGCGGGCGTGGAGGATGCCTTTTGCATTTTATGCCTTTGTAGAAAATTGGCATTTTTTGACATTTTGGTCCACCCTTCCACCTCTCTCGCCATAGGCCTGACACGTGGCTTTATTTGAGTGGCGAAGGAATCGCGGCTCACTTTTTTCAATTTTAACCTTTTTTAGAAAAATGCTCAAAACTTCAAAGTTCTCTGCCACTCCACTCTCCCACTTTGACTTTTCAACGGTAGGCTCGAGACCTTGGTGGAGCCACGGAGCATTCTAGAAATTTTACTTCACTTTTGGAAATTTGGTTAAATTTCCAAAAGTGCCCCGATGGCCCACTCATCCACTTTGACTTTTCAACAACGGGCTTCACCTTTGAATTTTTCCCTAATAGCCTGATCGGGGTTGTGGGTCACTTTTTAACTTTTCACCTTTTTTACAAAGAGGATCAAAATCTCAAATCCCCCAACGGTCCACCTCCCTACTTTGACTCCTTTGACTTTGTGGGCTCAAGATTTGAATTTTTCTTTAAGCCTGATCGAGGTTACGGTCACTTTTTAAATTTTCACCTTTTTACAAAGAGGCTCAAAATCTCAAATCCCCTAATGGTCCACCTCCTGCTTTGACTCCTTTTACTACAGGCTCAAGATTTGACTTTTTTCTATAAGCCTAATCGAGGGTTGCGGGTCACTTTTTAACTTTTCACCTTTTTTACAAAGAGGCTCAAAAACAAAATTTCTCCACCGACCCGCTTCCAATTAGGTATTTCCATGTACCCATGGATGATGGGGCCAAAATTTGACGGGGAAGAAAATGCCCATCGTTCCCGACTATGGGAAAAAATGTAGAGAAGAAGAAAACTCCACCATTTCGCATCTAGTTTTCAAATTTCTTTCGTAATCCAAGGAATTGAAAACAATACAAGGTTCGACAATCCAAGGGCAGAGAAAGATTGAAAATTTCATTCAAATGAGGACAATCAATAAAATGTTCACACGTCTAGACATAAGAAAATAGGAAAATTTATCAAAACAAGCAGATTGGGGATTTGAAATAACTCTAGGGCATGGATTTTCTATCTCTTTGAACTTTGAACTTGGCTTAAATACTTTAGGAGGGCGAGAGCTCAAATTTCAAATTTAACTTGAAAACGAAAAGTGGTTTTGGGGGACAACAGTAACAAAATTATGGTGAAGGTGTTCATGGATTTGAACTCAAAATGGGTGGAGAGAAGCTTCCTCATAAAATGCAAGACTCTATGGAAAGTCTAGCATTACAATGCAGTAAATATTTTAACTTCGTGCTCGACACCGGAGGTCAAAGCTTTGGTTCATCATTAATGGAAAACATAAGCTTGGATCAACATTATGTTTTAGGGAAAGACCCTACCGAATTCAACATTTTCTAGCATGGATCTCTTCATAGAAGACACCTCTAGTGAATAAAATAAATTCCCTCATAGATGCATTTTCGGTGTAACTAGACATCCGAATTGTGGGGGTATAAGATGATAAATGTGTTTGGATTTTGGGGCTCTACCCCTTGACCCTACCTATAACACGATAGGGAGCATGCCATAGCACTACCTCGAGACCCTACAAGGGCATTTACCCTTGACTCCACAAGGTGCTACCACCCCCAAACCTCCGTATTGGAATTTCATAACCAAATAGAAAATTTTTGGGGAAGATGTGTCGATAGAATATAGTGAAAATTTGAGCTCCATGTTCCAATTTTATAAGTAATAAACGTACAACTAGAGGATAGAGGCATAAGAGGAAAGAGGTCAACCAATGACTCATCAATCACTAATGATGGGGCCACATAGCATCATTGGTGTAATGTTGTTGTGTGATTCATTTTCAAAGTACCGATATTTGTTTGCATTCAGTTTGTAGTGTGTTCCTATTTAGATTTTTAATAAGTGAGAATATTTTCCTATGTAGTCCCTTGATGTGTAAATATAGTAGAAATATAAAATCACAAGGAGAAAGTATCATCATGATACTTAGGTTGTTGCTTGTCCTATAAAACCATCTTTGTAAGTTACTAATTATCCTATAAAACCATGTTTGGGTTATCGGATATCCAAGTAAAACCATTATTATGTTTAGGTTATCATTTTTCCTATAAAACCATTTGTATGTTTTGGTTATTGGTTGTTTATTAAACCACTTGTATGTTTTGTTGTTCAAGAAACCACTTGTATGTTTCGTTGTTGGTTAGATATTTGTAAAACCATCTTGTTTTGATTATTAGTATGCCACTTTGTAACATCATTCTTGGAGTTTTTGTCTGAAAAACCATCCATATCATGAGCACGCATAAAGCACAAGCTATAAGAGATATAAGACTATATTTTCCCATGTTCACACTAAGTGAGGAATGTTAGGAAATATACTAATTATTCCATACAATATTTTATAATGTTAGTTTTTGAGTTGGTAAAATAACTCACAAATATAGGATTGTGATATTTCTAAGGGGAGGAGTAATTGTAGCATCCTCCTCGAATAGAGGAGCTTTCTCTCTATCTAATAGTCTATATTATTTAATGAATAAAAATGAAGAATCAATAATGTTTTTGTGTAAATATTCCCCATCTTTCTCATATGTTTTGTAGTGTGGATCTCATAAGAAAAATTAGAGATTAATGTTTTGAATCATGTGTCATATGTGTGTATGATTTTGGTCAAATCTTGCCAAAATTATTCAAGTGTAAAGATAATTTGTTGCTTAAACTCTTGAATATCAAACTCATTTATAAAGGCCTCTTTTATCTTTTCATAATCCAAATTGGCCTATTAATTTTCATGCTTATTATACCATATATACATGTGATCCAAAATGTAGCAGCAAAACTAGCTTTCCTTTGTACTTAGGATAAGTGACCCTTGGCACACCAAATAAGGTCATATTTTTTACACATGTTCAATAGCATATTTTACACCATGATACTCTAGGATATGTAAAGACATATTAATAAGATATTTTGTGTAATATTTTTGTTGTGTGGTATTTATAACTCTTTCTTGGATGGGTATGCTTGTATTTAGTGCTCCAAATATTCCATTACCTCTATAAATTACATTGGTACAATGTCTATTTTTACTATGCATTTGAATATTCCATTTTTTTGATTTGATGCTACTTTTGAATTGGCACAATAGTAATATTTCCTCCTCGTGTGTTTTTAGCTTGAGTTGTCTTTCCATTTCTCATTATTCCAAATCGATGCACTTTTGGAGTATTGAGATTTGGTGAAACTATGCCCTGTTTGGTTTCTTATGACATTTTTGTAACATAAATGTGAAACTAATGTCTAGCACATCCTTTCCGCTATCCTTATCTCGAATTATCTTCACTATCAGGTAAATATGAGTTCTTAGTCTTTAATATCACGAGATATAGGCATATGAGCATGCACGATAGGTTAGGAAAGGAATCGGGACGTCATCCACATTATACTTATGCCTCATCAACCTTTATATCTGGTTTTGTTATGTTACACATCTCATTCATATAATGGTCCACTTATTCACTTTTTTCTCCCTCCTATAATCATTCCTCCTAGTTTTCCCTTGAAGTTCTTGAGGTTGATTCATCTTCACAAATTAACCCCTTCTTATATATAGCCTTCCACCTAGCTTCTTCATAGTGCAACATTCTCAACATCCACTCATTGATGGATCCATGTCACAAACAAATTTTGATCCATTCTCTTAACATGTTATGTCACTCATGCATGTAGGAAATGTTTTCATCCATGTGGAAGGTTTTAATTTCCAAATCAACCATTATATTCTTTATCTTTAAGGTAAATTGCTTCATATATGATCCATATGGATCATGAAAGAATTTTAATTATTCTTCATTAGTGCGGGAGAAAATATATATCATGTATTTTTGAAGTATTCCTTTCCAATATAAATAAATGGTGTGCATTCAGTCACATCATGATTCATGATTCTCCTTGTGCACTCCTAGATTCCAATTATACTTCTTTCCTATATTTAAGATCTTCTTTAAGAAATAAGAAACTAACCAAGCATATACATTTATTGAGAGTTTTATGAAGAGTGTATCATAGGAATATTTGTATAGATTTATTTCTACCCAAATCTTTAGGGAATAATTTCTTTAACCAAGATTATTTTGCGTAAAACTCCCTTCTACTTTTTCTAATTAATGCTCAATGTTCTTGTGTGTAATTTCAAAACATCTTGCACCCACTTCACCATCTTAACATCATAATGATGGGTTTTAGAAATGGATCAAAAACATTTTTTTCTATTTAAAACCCTCTAAATTCATATGTGTAAACCTATTCCATCATGTCACGCAGAGAACAAATTCTCCATCTAGTGTTATCCTATCACATTATGGTGAATCCTTAATACACTCACCTGAGGTGTGAGAGGCTATCTGTCCTCATTGAATTTATCCTAGCTATAAAGTGTTGTATCATGATATACTCTTACTTAGGAGACAAATAGATTATGGGGCGGATTCATCCTTACAAAGGAATCATCAGTTTCATTCCTTCATACTTGGAAAAGAAATCAGATTTTGGGTCATATTCATCATTGTATCAACATATCAAGTTTACAGAGGGAAAGAGAAAAGATAATTCTAGGTTCAAAACAATTTTCCACTCGATCTAAATTTCAATATTTTCTTATAAAATTTGGAAAATTTTAGCAATAGCAAATCAACTATAGGTTCAAATAGTGCCTCAAGTGGCTAAGGGGTCGATATTTAGAGTTTCGGACTAGATTTCAAGTACCAAGATAACTCCATGCCCAATGGATGCTTCAAGGCCACTTGATCAACTCATCTAGTAGGTAGATGTCCCCGTGAATCGCCAAATTGTTATCCATTTTTACCCCTAGTAAAAATGGACAACTTAAAAAAAATGGACTTGAATGTTTCATGGAGTTTCAATGATGAATCTAGAAGAAAACATGTAACTTTCATGATCTTGGGCACTTGGAATTATTTTGTGCACTTTACATCTTCTCCTAGGCTTCAGATCTAGGACTTAGCCAAAAATTTGCAAAAATGGTTTAAAATGGTAAGTTGGCGGGTTTTTATAACTCCACCGGTGCAAAAAGTAATGAATTAAAGAAGTTCAAAAAACCCACAAAGAGGGAGGAAGAATTATGCGGTGTTCAGGGGACCAATACTTTGAAATAATGGTTGCCTATATCCTTGAGTTGAAGCATTGTTAAAACCCACAAAAGGGTGAAGTTGTAATTTTGCTTGATTTCAAGGGAGCATTACTTGAAGTAATAACCACCCCAAATGTCGAGAAAATCATGTTTGAAAATCCCACAAGCCAAAATTAGAAGCATGGATTTGCGTGAAAATGAGGTGGCATTATTTATAAGTAATGACTGACCTAAAGTACTAGTTAATCAGTAGTAAAAACCCACAAAACTAAGGGGTGAAGCTAGCAATTATGTGGGATTTCAAAGGGTGATTACTTTAAATAATACGGGTTTAAAACCCCGCAAAGTAACAAAATTAAGAAGAAATTAATACACCCCAAACCCATCGTAAACAAGCAAAGGAAGAAATCGGGGAGTAATGCGCAAAACAAAGTTACTATACTTCATTAAGTAATGAAGTAATGCACCCCAAAACCTATAATGAAGGATGAAGTAATTGGGGTTGGATTCCTAGAAGGAAGGGAAGTAATGAAGTAATGCACCTCCAAAAACCCGTAATGAAGGGAAGTAATGAAGTAATTGGGGTCAAAATTTTGATTGGCCATAACGTTTGACCAGAGCTCTATTTTTGAGTTCTTAGACTTTCTGGAAATATCTCAACCTCCTCTACACCATAGAATCCTTAAAATCATATTTTTATGAGGGAAAGTTGGTGAAAAATGGAAATAACACTTCCAATATGAAATTAACAATTCAAGACTGCCCAACTATCGGCATTAATGAAGTATGGTCTTATTTGCTTCTTTTAGCAAGTAAGAGCACATGAAGTATGGGTTTTTTAGGATTATCTATCCATTTTGCAGGGGTATTGATGATTTTTTTTTGTGGTTAATGGATAATTTTGAGTTTCCTCTCTCTCTCTCTCATTTTTCTTCCAATATATTGTAAAAAGAGAGCTCATTTTGAAGGAGTTGGACATTTTTTCTCATGTTGATCTCTTCTTCTTCTCTTCTAGGTAGAAGTAGAGTTTCAAGCCTTCACTTTTGGGCCATATAATGGTGAAACTTTTCTTCTACCTCCATTTTTTTGTATTGTGCAAACTCTAAGAGCAATAAAACTTGTGTTTTGTGATAATCTCTCTATCCTTGCATGGGTTTTTGTTGTTCTATCTTGCCTTTCTTCATATTACAGGTATGTTGTGCATTTCTTTGTTCCCATTACATGATCCAATGTTGTTGTGTTTAAATGGAATGGTGTATTTTTGTAATCCTAGATTGTGATGCTTTTCATCCTCTCCGAGATCACTTTTCTCCATTTTCATGCATTGTGAGTTGTTCAACACCCCTTTTTGTGTTATCACCTCTGTAGTGTAGGATTTCTCCTTTTCACTCTTCCTCCTTATCCTGATGTGTAATCATATTATCTCAACTTCATGATCTTGATCTGATCATCCTTCTTAGTTAACTGCAGGCCTTTTAATGATAATGCAAGTTTAGGACTTCGGTCTCAATGACTCTTCTCATGACCCCATGAAAGTTTAGATTTCATTCCCTTTACAAATGATTAAGGATTTTTATGTTATGAACCTGCAACTTATCTTTGATCACCTTTCAACATGATTCTACTATCAACAATTATAGCTTCTATAATTCACAAATATATCCAAAGTGTCATGAGATTCAAGAATCTTGTCTACACTTATGTGTTGTTTCTTGAAGGAACAAAGGAAGTTACATTGATGTCAATCATCCATATGAAAAATATAACCAATACGCATTTATAAAATTATTCCATATGCATGAAATGTAAGATCATCAAACAACATATCAATACTATCATGTTTTGAATAGGTTCAAATTTGACTCCTTAAGCTCATATCATGGTAGTCACTAGCTATGGTAGTCACTAGCTATATGAGATTCCTTGAGATTTCATTTCTCTCTTTCACCATATGGATCTACAACCCTAGGAATTATTATCTCAATGTTCATAGTCATTTCATACTTGACCAATAAACATTCTTTGATATTTCTCACTTCAAACAAACATATGCCCTTTAAACCTTCTTCACCGTGCATTAGCCTACAATGGAGTCATACTTTTGAACATGGGGTCATAGGATCACACATACCTATTTAGACATGTTAATTACATCATTTGACAAGGTTGAATTCAACTATGGTTGATTATGCATTAGTCTTCATTGTGTTTCTTCATACTCTGCCCTAGACTCCTTTATAGCCCTTCTCCATACCAAAGCAAGTACTAAAGTGCACGTAGAGACTTGTCAAGGCATGAAATTATGGTTTTTTTTAGATTTACTTTAGCAATAATTTAGTTGTTCTCAAAATTTCATGGACTAGAACCATACCCATTACTCCCATCTCAGTTTTGACAACTTTTGTAAGTGACTAAATCAGTCTCCTAGAGGTGCATTCAGTCAATATTACAAGAATTATGATATTTACTTTGTGAGATCCTTCTTTATCCTATTGAACACCTTGGATAAAACCTATTACATCCTCTCATCAAGTATAAAAACATGATCTTAGAGAAATTACTGAAAATTACATACTTTTTCTCATTGTTCTATACATTGTCGCATTCCCTTGCTCGCCAAAACACACAGTCATCCATAACTTTTGATGAATAAATGCATTTATCCTAAAATTTAGGGTCTTATTCTTCAACCTAGGATAGATGTTTTCACAAATTTTGAGTTTTTTTAACAATGGATTCAAAAGATACATGATTCCCTAAATTGGGCTTGAGAACAAGACTTTAGCTATTAAACCCTTAATTTGCAACATCAAGAGTTATAGAAAATATTCTCGTGCTCCTTACCACCTTTATCATCTTTCTAGTTTACTAGTTAAGCCATTTGGGATGAGTAAGATGCATTGAGAGTTTTTCCTTCACCTGTCTTGTCAATTCCTTGCATTCACAGGTCATTTAAATCATGAAATACCATGCAATTTTAGCTCACAAAAATCACATATTATGCAAAGTAACCCTTAATACATGCTAGGGGAAGATTTACAAGAATTTTTATTCATATAACTCAATATACCTTCATTTAAGATTGAAAATACAAGTTTTATTCATGCATACATCATATCATTCCTTCATATTTGCACTCTTTTTTTTCTTTTCCTCGCTAGAATTCCTTCTTCATGTTCTTCCTCCAACTTGCTTCGACCTCTCTCTTCATGATCCACTGTATTAGCCTCTAATTTTTATCCTCTTAGCTTATTTTTACCAAAACTCCATGTTTTGAGAGATATTCTCTTACTCATGCTAGAGAATAGGAACAATATCCTTATTTTGACCTTTTACAAATATAACAACTTGATCCTAGGATATTTCAACCTCCACTTATGTAGCTATAACAACTCACACTTACCTAGGACTTAACCAACTCACTTTTACATTCACTTTCACTCTTATATCATAGTAAAAACCTATTACATTCAA
This sequence comes from Taxus wallichiana var. yunnanensis, assembly GCA_018340775.1. Lineage (NCBI taxonomy): Eukaryota > Viridiplantae > Streptophyta > Pinopsida > Cupressales > Taxaceae > Taxus > Taxus wallichiana. The sequence continues at coordinate 106,143,631 of CM031238.1, forward strand.
ATATTCAAACTTAGGAATTTGGAGGGAAACCAAAAAAAACTAGTACATGTTTACATGCTAGAAGTAGAATTTTTCAATATGTTTATGTATTTCATGCTCTTGAAGATGCTCTTGCATCAACTAGTCCTCGAAATCATATATAGGAGTAGATAGATGATTTTCCTTCATTAGAGGTAGTTGTTGCATTAGGATTAGGAAGAGGAACCAACCTTCTATGGAGGGCCATCTCAAGTAATGATTCCCAAAACTTCAGGGATGGTCTAATGTTACCCAATTACACTGGTATCTCATGCACACACACATGAAAAATCATAGGGTGTTGTAATTTTGTGATAAAAGTAACCAAATGCACCAATGGAAAAAACCAAGAATAACAAAGTACCCATCACAAAACCATAAAATTGCCAATGACCCAAACCTTGGGTCTCAACAAAAACAAGAATCCTCTCTCATCGAGGCATCACCAAAAAACCAAAATCAAGAGCCATTATAGATCCACAGTGTTCATGGTTGAAATTTTTCAAAATGATTCATAATTGATGCACTAATTGTTACTATTTAAAATCCATTTCCTTGATGTAAGAACCATGATTTCTTTTCCTAGAAAATAACTAGGATTTTAAGGTGGCCAAGTTCATTTGAATTATCTTCATGTGATGGTACACCATTTGCAATAAGTACATTATTGAGCATGTAGGGGTCCTCATATAATTTTTGTATTTCAATGTTACCTAGATATTTTGTAATGTGATAATGTTACTCTAGCCTATCTTGTCAAAAAAAAAAAGTAGCCCTAACACATTGTTAAAATGTTTTACTTGTTTTAAAACATAGTATTACCAAAATTGAGTATAAGTTTTGATATAATTTTTCTTTCCATCTCAAACCTAGTGTAGTCATGTTCTTGTAAATAATAAGTATTTTAAGCTATCACTTATTTTAGTGATGAATTGATGTTTACAAACATCCATGCAATAGATGAATATATAAAAATCTTTTTATTGTGTCAGTTGTACGAACCATAATTATTAGCTTTACCAAATAATTAACAATTATTGTTTCATTGAAAATTATTATTATTATCATGTCATTTTATTTTGTTTAATTGAAAATTATACATAGAATTTTATAATCATAACTATGTGATGTAACAACAAAAAAATATCATTTTTACATTCATTTTTAAGTTCTCATATGGATTGTATAAATTTATTCCTAATATTTAGATTTTATTTTATTGCAATTTAATAGTGATGGACTCATTTTTTACATAACATATCTATTACTTAGGTAAAATTTTTAGACAATTTTTGAGGTTTTTCCCGAAAGATGATTACCTCACACTATGTCATGTCTTTATACTTGTATGCTTATAATTTTCTCAAAATCAGAAATTCCATATTGAATTATGATTCAATTATTTATTCATAAAAAGAAATGTCCTTATTTACTATTACAGCCCACTTTTCTCTGCAAAGTATATCCAACATTCGAAAATATTTAAAGAGATCAATGAACATAACTTCAATGTTGTGGTCTCCATAAGATATCCTACTAAATATTAATTTTAATTAAGTAAAGTAGTTTTTATCTTATTATTGAGGTGTATATAATTTGTGTACAGTCCTCTCCTATGGTTTTTCATTGTGTTATTTTTACTTGTAAATGGACATGCTAAATTTCCTTTATCTTACTATATTTCACAAATTCCAATTTATAACCCTAAAATTGATTAACTATTAAATTATTGACATTTGTTTTGTAGAATGCTTTCTAGTTTGCATTTTTTATTTTGGTCATGGATAAGACTTTGTTTTAATTGAGTACTAAATTTTCTCTATTCATCGCGATATTTTTGGATGGTTAAACGCTTTTACCAGAGCTTAGAACCTGGGATTGTTAGGATCCCACCCAAGCTACAAACTCGAAATATTTTCATTTCAAATAGCTGACCAAAACCTACCTAAAAACATACTCTCAAGTATAGACCATTATAAACATATGCCAAAAAAACCAAGAATTACCGCCAACATGAGGACAACCAAACCAAAACTATGAAATAGATACAGACCGCCATACTAAAAGCCCAAAAAATAGAACCGGAACTGCAGCTACTCCATAGGCATTGAGCCACTCGGGAGCGAGGACATCTTTCCACCCTAAGAAACACCAAACTAACGAAGCATAATAGAAAATCAAAAGTCGAGCCCAACCTCCATCGAAGAGCCACCACGCCAAATGAACACCGGAACCACCGGAGCCGAGAGCCCGGAAGGTCCAATTTTTCCAAGCTACAACCAACATTGATCCTTGCCAAGCAAGCCGCATGCACGCTCTACCGCAAACGCATCAACACAACATTCCTCTCTGAAAGCACCGCAATAACCTATCACTCTTCTTCTAGAGACAATCCGCATGAACCGCCACAAGTAACGGATTACCCCACCCATACTCAGCCAAAGCCTCCACCAAATTCACCCTGTGAAGAGGTTTTATAAAATCCAGAGCTATAATTCAGACCTCCTCCACACTTTGGCAAACCAACAATAGATGAGAGACAAACCAAGATGTTATCTCTGAGTTGACATGAGCTCACACCGAGTCTCCTAAGTATTCCTCACCCAAAACCTTTGAAATGGCCTCTTGAGCAATATCAGACTCCAACCTAAAGATAATGTCGTCAAGCCAAAGAAATACTTCTGTAAATGTCATTTCTCATTAGACCCCGAAATGATAAAAGGAAATGGGAAGCTCGCCATGAATGACTACTAACCACCACAATGGTACAACTAGAAACAACATGGGAGAAGAATGAAAGGAAATTTAGCACGCCTCAATTAAAGGCTCCATCACCCCCTTCCCTAGAAATAATTTCCATGAGATCTTCCCACGTGCTGGTGATATCAGAGATTATTCTTCCTCCCCTTTTGATTATACCATGATTTGCTAATAAGTCGGCCGCTCAATTAGCCTCTCTAAAAGTATGATTAATATTCCATCTTGGAATTTTATTGAGCCAATGCATAATGTTGCTAATAAAGAAATCAAGCTTCCAAGATAGAGCTTTACCCTTACGAACATCGTTAATGACCACCTAGAGCCACCCTTAATCTCCAAAGGCTGCCTCACTACCCAACGAGACCACCATTTTAAGACCTTCAAGGAGGGCTTGAGCCTCTTCCTCATTATAAGATCCTTCATGTAAAGGAAAGGACCCTGTCATCAATAATCTACCATTTGCATCCCTAATTAAACACCCCACTCCCGATAGACTGGATTATCTTTAAAGGCTCCATCGAAGTTCAATTTTCGAAATTTAGGAGGGTGGGCTCATCACGATATTTTGATACATATTTTATGTCCATATATTAATGCAAGACAAGAATGGCCTAAAATATTTCTTTCATCGAAGTACAAAAGAGATCATAATTACATCAAGGCGTAGGGTAGCAGTTATAAGTTTTGGACCAATACCCATTCACTAAATTCCATTAATTAAAGAAAAAAGATAATTTATTTTCTCTTGTTTTTGATAATATATTAAGACAGGGGACAATATATGGTAGCCTAACTAAGGTTATTTATTATTGAAATTTAGGAAAAAAATTCAAATCATTTACAACTGTGTAACTCTAAGCCTTTACATGCTTGTGACACGATATATAGTTTCACCTTTAACTCAAATTCATACCAAATTTTGCTTATGCTTTATTTGTTACAATAATAATTTTGAGGAAAGAAAATTTTAGAACATGTTTTGTTGCCCTTGCAAAAGGTAACAACCATGAAAAAACATATTTGACAAATGAGTGAACGAGTCATTGAAGAGAGACGGTAGCATCATTGCAAAGAAAACCTCGTGTAATAAGATAAAATTGAGTATGAGAAATGATAATCTAACAATCAAAAAGTAGAAATACTACTCTATCTCGAGGGATCTTCTTCAATTCATCTACTCCACAAATAAAAAAGTGAAGGAGAGGTGCAAATGAATCATTCAATATAAAGTTTTAGCTATCGAAATGGAAATGTATACTCCTTTGCCTTCACATCACATTAGAGATGAACATCTTAACTATCCACACGTAAAAAGACATTGAAGCAAATGGTTCAAACTTTAGAATTTTAGTAATCTTATGTTCATTTAGAAAATATGTAATTTTTCCCGATGAGGCACTTGAGGAAAAACGTGACCCGACTAGGCATGTTGAGTGGATAAGGTGCCATCCTTGGAGACTTGGTGGTCAAGAAAAGGATATTCCACACAGGGAATATTCCTAGGAAGACATCATTAAAAAAAGTGGAGAGCTCATAATAGAATAAGCATGCACCATTGGAGGACCACATTGACACTTGGCATGTGATCTACTCTGAAGGAAGGCATGGTGGGTGGGTATTGGATGCCTATAAGAAGAGATGCTCATGGAGAGAATAGAGAGAAATGAGGAGACATAGATAGAATATAGATGGGAAAGTGAAGCTTTGCATAGAAAATATTAGGAGGCCTAGGGGTTGGGGTTATCATTAGAGGATTGTAGGAATGTTATCATGTCTAAGGATGGGTCTGTAAAATTTTTGTAATAAGGGAAGCATAGCTAGGACTTCTGATATATGAGTTAGATCTCTATCTTGATATGTTTGGTCTGATATGACCCTTTTGAATGTAATGTGGTTACTGAGACTATGATTAATATAAATATATATATCTATATTTATATATATATTTAATGGTGTAAACCTAGTGTTATTTCCTCATACTTATAAGGTAGATCTGTTCTTTGTATTTCATGCCATGATGTTTCCCTTGTTATTAAGTGCATTGGGTATATAGATGTGATAGCTCATGTTATATTTTTTATGAATATGACTTTAATTTTCTGCAACTAATCCTCTAACAATGGCAATATCTTCTCACAATGCTCACATAAAGGAGGGGCTCGACACCCACGCATGCCTCGGGTGAGTACCCAACACCCGCTGGGTGATAGGTCACATGCATGGGGTTAGAAGTTAGTAGGTGGATAAAAATGACTACATCTTGGTTCCATTTTTGGGACCTCTTTTCAAAGTTGTTGTGAGAATGATGCGTGATGACAAGCACTTGACCTTGGACAATGTCGAAAGCATGGTTTAAGAGCATGAGGATGAGTTTTCTCAAAGATTTAGTACTTGGACCTGAGTTTGATGCACATAAATGGGTAGAAGAACATTTGTATCATGAGCTATATGAGACCTTCTTTTGTTGTTTTCCAGTAGAGTTGTATGAATGGCTTTCAACATATGCATCTAGATCAAGCTGGTACTATAGATCTCACATTGGACCCAAGATGAATATCAGAGGCTACATGATGTTGATCTGACTTGGACACGTGTTGTTGATCATTGGTGGAGAAGAGTGTTGACCAGTTATACCCTGGAATATGTTATTTCTACGTATTCTTGTCCAGAGGTTGTTGAGTTTGAGTTCTTAAGGGATCCTAGAGGATCATTTTTGCATGTTATCCCTTTAGCTATGAAGATCTTGATCATTACACTAAGTTTGGAAGCATTCCCTATGGCTAGGCTAAGCTTCTTGAGCATTGGGTGAGGAAGCTAGGGTGGAGGAAGATGGCGGACCTTATGGCTAAAAGAGAGAGGAGAGAGACTCAAGTATAGTGAAGCTCATGTGAAAGGGAGTTGGCTAGAAAACATGAGGTTGCAGGAGTGATGGATCTATGGAGGTAGATGTTGTGGGAAGGAATTGAGGTTCACGTGGAGGACGTGGAGCTGAGCAGTTTGTGTTACCCCATCTTGGAAAGCATGGGAGAGAGACCCCTTCACTTCTGATGAGAGTTTGTCACTTGGAGAAAGAAGAGAGTCATCGGCGCACATATAAATCCACATAGTGACCAACCCCTAGTGCTTAGTCTTCCAAATCAAGAGATAAGTATTGCTAACCCAGTTGGTATTGGTGGGAGTGACCGATCTACACCTAGGAGATATAATTTCTCATTTGGTACATCTATGGCTACACAATCATTTCTTGTGTTTGGAGGATATTGTCTGGAATGACATTTGGGAAAAGTATGGTACACAAAGTTTGGGTATCACATCTGGAAGTGGTGTGGGACACACATCTAGTAGTGGTGCAATATCACAAACTATTGGCACGTAGTTCAATAGTGGAACATTGGGGACACTAGGCGCACCACTTCAGGCCCTTTACTAGGCTACATGAGGTGGATCTAGTGGTATAGGAGCTAGAGGACTAGTGGACTGGTGGATCTAGAGGATCTAGTGGATTAGGAGGAGACAGACCTAGTGGATCTAGTGGATCTAGTGGTGGAGGTAACACACGGAGGAAATCAAGGTTCTGGATCGGGGACAAGGGCCTCAACCACCTCAACAAGTATTTTTTTAAATGTCTTTACATCTACCAGATTACAAGGTGTTGAGGATGTTGCAGAGCATGTACACAAGTGTGAGCTACTATGGCACGTGAAAGGGGATCACTACCCCAGAATGGAAGGAAAGTCAGTTTGCAACAACATTGCAAGGATGACGCACATAGTTAGTTGGTACCGAAAATATGACCCCCATCAGATAGTGGTAGATTACACCATGTTGCGAAATGCCTTCTTAGCTGAATTTCATATCCTAGTTTGAACAAAGAGATCATCACACTCGAAGGAGATCCAACAAGGAATGGAGAGAGTGTGCAGGAATATGATGTGCATTTTTTAAACTCTCTTATCAAAACTATCTTATGATATTCATCCTTCTCATCATGCTCAGTGGTTTGTTGGAGGGTTGATAACACCTTTTAGGAGAGCACTTTCACACAAAACTTTCATAGACCCATGTGAGGCCTTGGAGGCTTCCCTACATGTTGAGGCTATTTGGAAGCATGGATATCGGTGTTAGCCCTTTTCTTGAGGCTCAAATTGTTGTAATGGCCAAGCAAGCTGGAAAATCTATCTATGAACTTAGAGCATGAGACTCACAGTGGTCTATGGTGCATGATTGTGAGGTAGAGGGGCATACAAAGGATAGTTTCCCTTGAGATCGGTACACGCCATGATGGTGGACTGTGAAATTTTCCATGGAGATCATGATGCAAGTAGGTGTCCACTACTACAACGCGTGTGATCCATAAAAATGTGTCTTGTTATTGCAAGATTTTCACCTCTACTACTCATGACACCAAGGATTGTAGATTGATTGACCAGATACATGATGCCATTGATATTGGTGTGTGCCAGAACCAGCCTTGCAAAATAATTCCAAGGATGATGGTCATCACTATGAAGGGCATGTGGATGGAGGGCATGTGGAAGAGGTTTTTGAGGAGGATTTTGTGGCAGTCAAACCATGGAGGAGGAAGAAGTGAGTTCCCATGTGGAACCTATTACAATTGTGGGTCTATGGAGCACTATAAGTGAAATGCCTTGATCTATTACAATGCTCTTGGTGTGGAAAGAAGCATAAGTATGAGGAGTGCCCAGCTATTTGAACATATGAGCCAACAACACTAAAAGACAAAGGCACGGAATGGTAAGCATAAAGAAGGCCGATCACAATGGATGCCAAGGGTGGCACGTGAGTCTAGAACTAGAACTGTACTAGTGATGATGATGAGAGCTAGGCTGCACACGCCACTGGAATACCAAGGAAGAGACCACTAGGTTATTAGAGAAGAGGTGATACATGGAAAGTATCTGGACCCTACTCATCAAAAAGAGGTGTATCAAGAGACCATGGATGTGATTCAAGCCTACAAGGAGAGATCCAATGCCTAAAGGAGTAGTCAAGGCAGTTAGAGAAAGGAAGAGTGTGAGGCTCCACAAAAGGATCTAGATGAGGTCAGGGAAGTATGTAAAATGTTGAGGCAAGAGAATATCATTCCCTTGCTAGGAGAATGGTTATGGGAGAAGGTACCATGTGCTGGAGGAGAGTGTGAGAGGTAGGTTCTACATGCTAACCTTCCTCCCCACAAGCCTTGACTATGATAAGGAGATTACCTTGAATGTTGTTGTAGATGGGTGGCTTATGAGAAATATTTTGATTGACATGGGTGTGGAAGTCAATGTTCTCACTCTAGATGCATGGCATCAAATGGGAAGGCCCCATTATAACCCATCTTCAAATGTGTTGTATATGGCTAACAAGACAAAGGAAATTCCCATTGGTGTCTTGAAGGATGTTGTTATCACTATCCAAGGGAAAAGTTCACTGGGGATTTTGAAGTCTTGGCACTAGCCAGAGGAGAAAATTTCCAGCATTACTTGGGTGCCCCTGGTGTTATAAGAACAATGTTGACCTACGGTTCAATAAGGGGTATATAAGTTTTGAGAACAAGGAAGAACATGGGTTATCATCCCCTTAATGATGGGAAGTTGAGCACCCTATACTGAGCCCTTGGGAGAAGAAGTTCTTGACAGATCTATGTGTGCTCTATCAGGGACCTACGAGGTGATTCACCCTATGGAAGGAGTTATTCAGTTTGAAGATGCTCAATCTATGAGTGATACAACTAGTGTGGCATGTGAAAATTGGGTGCATAGGACTTATGAGTTAATTGGGTGATAGTTAAGAGGCTTGTGACAAGAGTAACAAAGGTGCGCTTAGTCAGCAGTGCTAGGGAGGAAGAAGTTTCCAAGTTATTCTGGAGGAGCCAACCTAAATTTTCTTACGAGAAATGGAGGCTCAATGGAAAAATGAGATCGAAAGAAGAGGGATGCTCAGCTATAACTTTCTTGGGACCACAACACATTGGTGGGTGACACATCATGATAGCCTTCTAGAGTGGCGCAAGTGAGAATCCATTCTCTATTAGGTTTTCTGAAAAGCAATGCACCCACTATCATACAAGACTACCATGGGAAGGAACCCACCTCGTTTCACATCCAAGCATGTGAGAAAGCATGGATGGAAGGCACGTGAGAGCCTTGCCACCTTCTTTATGGGTGCATAAGTTGTATTCCACCTTACAAGGTTGTGCATGCACATGGTACATTCACTCTAGAGATGCACCATCAGATAGGAAATTGGCAGGAGTTGATGGTTGACCTCCTTCAAGATTTCGAATATCAAAGTACTAAACCATCGGTGGATAAGGCATTGTAGGTTGTTAAGTGCCTTACGATGGGAGATAGTGCCATGGTGGAGGATAGAATACTAGAGTTATTAGGTGAACTTGGTTTGGAGACCACTTTTGATGAGGAAGAATCAAAGAGAGACATAGCTTGAGCATGCATGCATGGAGAAAGAAAAAGGAAAATTGGTCTATGTGATAGATGGTGAAGAGGTGGAAAATTTGGATGTTAACCATACTAAAGGTACATGTGAAGTTAGGGATAGTGTTGATGAGAAAGCAATGTGCCTACCATGAACCCCTAAAAAAAGAAGGTTAACATTGGTTCGGAAGCGAACCTAAGGAGGCCACTATTGGAGACTATTGGTCGAGAAGAAGGAGGTTTCAAAGATCATTGATCTATTGTGTGAGTTTCAGGATTTATTTCCATGTGGGTACCATGAGCTTAAAGGTTCACCACTCCTTGGGAAAATGAAAATCAAGTTAAAGGAAGGTGCACCCCATTTCGAAAGAGGCCTTATCGAATGAATCCAAATCTTTGTGTCAAATTCAAGGAGGAGATAGACAAATGATAGCATCAGGCATCATTGAGGCCATTGAAGAATCAAAATGGATAAGTCCCATGGTCATAAGCATTAAGAAGGATGGAAGGATAAGGATCTGTGTTGATTACGGGACTTGAATGCAGTATGTGTCATTGACCCTTTTCCAACCCCTTTTACTGAGGAAATCTGGAAGGAGTAGCGGGCGCGAAATCTATTCCTTCACGGATGGATTCTCAGGATATCATCAAGTTAGAATTGCAAAGGAAGACCAAGAAAAGACAAATTTCACCACTAATGGGAAGCTTTCCTACACGGTCATGCCTTTTGGACTAAAGAATGTGCTTGTTGTGTTTTCACGCATTGTGGTCTACAGGCATTTCAAGACTTCATCCATAAGTTTCTTCAAGTCTACCTTGATGACTGGATGGTGTATGGACTAGTGAAAGACCATTGTGACAATTTGAGGCTGATGTTTGAAAGATGTCGAAATAGTTGAGGATATCCCTCAACATTAAGAAATGTGTTTTTTCTACTCCATTTGGAACCCTTCTATTGGGGCATATTATATGTAAGGAAGGTTTGTTGGTGGATCCCACCAAAGTTGTCATTATTGTGGGATTGGGGAGCCTACCAGTCAGAGTGCAGTGCATGGATTCCTTGGGCATATGGGGTACTACCAAAAATTTATTAAGGGGTATGCCAAGATCACCATGCCATTAGAGGAGTTACTAAAACACAAGAGTGCATTTCACTTGGGAGAGGCAGCAGACATGATGTTTGACACTTTGAAGGATAAGCTTGTCATTGCGCCCATATTACACTTTCCTTCTTGGGATAAACCTTTCCATGTGCATGTTGATGCCTCAGGGATAGCCATTGGAGCGAGTGCTAGCAAAACTTGGTGAGGGATTGTTGATCACCCCTTTTGTTTTGCTAGTAGGAAGTTGACACCAGCTAGAGAAAAGAACTATACTACTACTAAGCGTGAAGCACTATCAATGATCTACGTGCTGCATAAGTTCAAGGTAAATATCTTTGGCAACACCCTTCATATTTTACACGATCACATGGCATTGAAGTACTTGGTTAACAAGCCCATTTTACAAGGGTGCATATGTTGGTGGGTCCTGTTGTTTCAAGAATTTGAGTTTACAGTTGTTGTGAAACCAGGAAAGAGTAACTTAGGACCTAATCATTTATCAAGAATTGACTCGGGAGGACATGCAAAACATTGAGGATACTGATGTCTAGATGCACAATTTTTAGGTTATGACATGCACCCTCTGACTTAGAAGATATTGTTGTGTTTCTCAAAATGGGTGTGGCACCAGAAGGAATGAAAACTTTGGAAAGAAAATAGTTAGCTATACGCGTGCACCCTACATGTTAATTAGTGGAGACTTATACAAGTTAGGTCATGATGAGGTTTTGCACGATGTGTGTTAGAACATGAGCACATTGCAATCATGGAGGAAGCACATGGTGGGATTGCAGGAGGGAACTATGTAGGGAATGCCACCACGTGAAGAAGATTCTACTTGTAGGGATTTGGTGGGAAAGTATCTACCAAGATTGTATTGAATTTTGCAAGGCTGTGACCATTTCCAGTGCCTTGGAAAAAGGAAAAGAAGAGATGAGATTCCCTTGAGACCTATAGCTAGCTGCAAAAACCATTTGAAAAGTGGGCCATTGATTTTGTAGGACCAATTTCACCTACCACGCAAGAAGGACTGGTTCACACTATATCATTACTTGCATTGATTACTTAACAAGGTGGGTGGAGGTAAGTGCCTACAAGGGATTACACAACAAGGCGACAACAACTAGATTCTTATGGGAGAACATAATCAACAGGTATGGATGTCCTTTAAGCTTGACTAGTGATAGGGGTACACATTTTTTGAATGAAACAGTCAAGATTTTGTTGGCAAGAGTTCATGGTGGCCCATCACAAGACCACCCCTTATCACCCCCAAGCTAAATGGAACTACTTGAGGCATTTAACAAGATATTAAGCCACACACTGACCAAAATTTGTGATGTGGGAAGACAAGATTGGGATGATAAAGGTATCATTTGTTCTATGGGCATACAAGACAACCTATAAGAGATTGAACAAGGCCACACCATTTCAATTGGTGTTTGGTGTGGAGAGGCTATTTTACCAATTGAATTTATGCTACCATCACTTGTATTAGCACATGCGGAGGTTAGTTGATGAACAAGAAATTGAGAGAAGGATGGAGAAGTTAATGTAGTTAGATGAAAGGTGATCACTTGCTAGATGGAGTCGAAAAGATAAAAAGGCATGAAAAAAAGCATGGCATGATCATCATATAAAAAAAACAATTCAAGGTTGGGCAGATGGTTTTGTTATATGACTCCAAGTTTTTGTGCCATCATCTTGGGAAATTCAAAGTCCATTGGATGGGCCCATATATTATATCTTATATACTTGATTCAGGCACTTTTTCAATTACAAGTGCTAGATGGAACACGGTTACTAGGCCATTTCAATGGGAGTAGGTGAAGCCCTACTATAAATAAGTCTTCCTTGTGTTTATAAATAAGGTAAATATTTCCATTTAGCCTAGGATTTCCTTTAATGCATTTCTTTCCTTGTGTTTCCCTTTCTCATTGCTTGTTCCTTTCTTTTTGTGTTGTTGTTTTTTGCATTGTGCATCGGTAGCCACTTATTATTATTTTCAAAAGGTTGTGTATGTGCAGAGGACCACACATCTATTTTTGTGTGGGGTGGAGTAATGTGAAGTAAAATGGAAACTGAAGGTAGTGGAAGTTGTGTTTCGATGGCCCAGATTGAAGGATAAAAGTGCGTAGTGTGGAAGAGCACATAGAAAAGGTGGACATAAGGAATTTTGTGTCAGGATAGCTTTACAAAGACCACGTACAAAGGATGAGAAGTGTAGGAACAACATGAGGTAGGTGAGGGAAAAAATCAGTTAAGGATAGAAGAAGTGCCTTGGCGTTGCAAGCGCACGCGTGAGGATCTTTAGTCAGTAAGGATTTTTGCATGCTAGAAAGGTTGTAGAGATTTTTCATGCAAGGATTGGGCATGGGGGTAAGAGTGCTTAAGGTTGGCTTTAGTGGAAAAATCCACCTTTATTACAAAAGTACATTGGTAGGTGGCATAGCATTTATTACGGAGATGAGAAAAAAGCTATAAGTAGAAGGTCGAGAACATTATTTTTACCTTGTAATTATGATATCAAAGAGCTCTTGTGAACTAGGGCATCCATGAAGAAGATTTGTGCAAGGAAAAAAATTGTGAAAATATGAGTGTGTGACTAGTGTGATTTGTGAACCAGAGTGGAAGAAGTACATGGGCGTAGGGAAGAAGGTTTTAGTAGAGTACATCATCTTCTTGTGGAAGGATTGTCCAGGTTAGGGTTCTACAGCTAGGGCATGGAGTAAAGGGATTTTTTTCATGAAGGTAAGCCACAAATTTGAGTAGAGCGAGGAAGAGGAGAAAGGAAGAATTTTTTTTTAGTAACTTGATAAAAAAGATGACACCAAAGAAGGCAAATTGTTTCACCAAAAAAGAAGGGAAAGGGAAAAGGGAAATAGAGTTTTTCCACTAGTTTTCAATGAGGAGTGGTATGCGGAGATGCAATACCCAGATGGTGTGTTTCTTGGAAAGGAATGGGTATCCCATGTAAGGAAGATGACAATGAGTGATTACAACCATCACACAAACACCACCAGAGAAGGAGATGGCATTGGAACTGGTTCACCTGATAACAGAAAAAGGACACTAGAAGGGATGCCAATCTATGATGATGAAGTGAAGGTAAAATTGAGAAGGTTGGGTTGTTGCAACTTTATGAGTTTCCCTACTTTGGAAAACCCAAGTGAACTATACCAATGGCTGATGTCACGTGCACATGAGGACCATTTCTACTTCACAGGCTAAAGGATGTGCATAACTCCCAACTAATCTCTAAGTTTACTAGCCTTGTCTGTGAAGGGGAGCCACTAGATGATGACTTGGAGGATAAGGAGGCCATTAAGGAGACCGTGAAGACTTATGATTATAAAAAGGGGTCTGCTACTTTGAACATCCCGATATCTCTAACCCAGTGATGAGGATGGCCATGCATTTGGTATCCAAGTTGAATGGACAAGAAAGGTGGACACAATCAACAAGGCTTGGTTGAATGTGTGTCGAATTTTAAAGAACCATCTATAACCTATCTGCCTTCATTGCAGAAGAGATCATCGTTAATGTCACGCATGAAGGAGAGAAGATCATGTTTGGAAATGTCCTCCTCACCATCATCTTCTCAAAAATTGGAGTGCCCGATGGGCCAAAAATTTGTATGGGAATATCTAGATGAAGACCCTTCCCCATGAAGAGATTTGAAAAATACACTTGTGATACCATGATAGCCACCCACAAGGTGCACTAGAGAAATGGTACAAGAGGATGTGCATGATGCATTCGGGGCATGAATGGAGGATACCCAAACAATTACAATGCTAGTATAAGGAGAAGCTGAGTTTTTGTATACCAACATTTTTGCATTGGTAGGTTCACTTGATCAGATGGGACCAAGAGCCCATGGTGTAAATTACCCTTCTCTTTCACTTGCTCAATATTTCCAAGTAGGGTCAATCACTTCAAGGAGGCCAAAAGACTAAGGTTCGACCTCATGAGGTACCAAGACACGTGACCTACGCGAGAAGCTAGTATACCCCAAGAAGCACGCTTATGTGGAGAAGTATGTCTCCCATGAGGTGTATGCATGATAAAACTTGTGACATTTCCAATTGCTTTGGAAGGACCGCAACGAGGGTATACCTATGCATTAGGCCCAAGTATGAGAAGGGCAACCTACTTGGAGAATGATGTCTCCATCCCAAAAGACCCCACCACAAGGAAGAAGGCCATGCACTAAGGAAGAGGGAGAGAGAGGAGGTGCGAGAAAAAGGCACCAAGTGTGCAAACAACACAATATGTGGGCACACAGGAGTCGGTGCAAAGCCGAGCACATATGCATGGAGGAAGAAGTCCCCCATTAAAGAAAAGAAAACACCTAAGGAAGAGGTGCTAGAGTAAGAAGAGCCTCCTACACAAGAAGAGTCACTAAGGAAGGAGTCACCTGCTTGAAGAAGAAGAGAAGGAAGAGTCTCCTATACTTGGAATCACCAGTTAGGAAGAAGAAGAAGGTAGTGGAGAAGGTGGACTCATAAAGAAATGAGAGCTTGGAGGCCTATAGAGGTGAAAGAGATGATGACAAGCATGAAGAGGCTCAGGACCATCCGTGTATGATGTACATGACTTAGAGGATGAAGGAAATGAAGAAAAGGATGGGGAAGAAGAAGGAGGCGCTCAAGGAAAAGGGGAGAGTGAGGAGGTGAATACTAAGGATCAAAGGACCCCAAGCCTCACCAAGGAGTAGATAGAAGATGCCACGGAAAGAGAAGTAGCGGGCATAATAAAGGATTTGGTGGAGCAGAGGTGGAGTGCAACGATGAATGAAGTGCTCAAGGAGATAGAGGAGGAGAGTGTAGGAAAATAATATGGGAGCATGGGTGGAGATCCCAGCTTAGTGGTAAGCTTTCCAAAGGTAAGCACATAGGAGGAAAGAGTGTGGTAGTGGCACAGAGAGCAGAGGGATGAGTTATATCAATGATCCAAATAAGGTACTATGCACGTGCACTTCCAAAGTACCATGCCTACATGACCAACTCCTTGCATGGTCTTCATTCGAAGAAGAAGGTGCACGTACCCATGAATGAGGAAGATGTTATCTTGGGATTTTGAGTCCCATGTTGATGAGCCCAAGTTTGAGGTCAGCCAAAGGGGCATTGATGAAGATACTAGAGACCAAGGGAGTGAACCCCCTGATAAATGCTCAACAATTATCTGATGAGCAAGTCTAGAATGCAACGCACTCAACAAGGTATCGGTGGAGGTTGAGGTGAGACTCTTTGGAAGGAATGATAGGGTAAGGTTCTTAGAGGAAGAGCTGGAGAAGAAGAAGGAAGAACTCATTGAGAAGAGAAGGATCTAAAGCAGGAAGAGTTGATCAGCGCACAGTTAAGGTGTGAAACTAAGGGAGGAAAAGGTGAAGGTGCGCGAGGTGTACAAAAGATAGAGATGATTACAGATGCCATTATCTTGAAACATCCAGACCTAGCCCTGCCTGAGTAGAAATACAGTCAACCTTGCAATGCTTGGAAGACTTAACCCACATCCTCACCATGGAAAGGTGGCCACTCACTCTTAGAATCAATAGAAGAGGCATTGGCATGCCAAAGGAGGAAGAGAAATAGAAGATCGGGGAGATAGTCACTCGATATTCTGAACTCCTTGCCATTATATAGACCACCACATGAATGGTTGAGGCCATGTATGATAATTGTGTTGATAGAGATAGGGTAGCAAGTATACTAGTTCTACACATGAGGCGATCTGAAGGAATTCCAAGAAAAGAACAAAGGAAATAGGGCGGAGCAGGATAAAATCCTAGCCAAGGTTGAGAAGAAGATGGAAAGCATCAAAACCTTATGGAGTTCGATTAAAAATCATCTTAAGGAATTGTACCCCAGATCACCCGTAGAATGGATGTGTTGGACAACCTTAGCAAGCAAGAAACTAGAAGGGATTGTAGATACGTTGAATGCTAAGGGTGATGAATTAAGTTTTGAGAGGTGAGTGCTCTAGTGGGTGACCTACTCCAGCAGAGCATAGGGTGAAGTGGATGCCTAGGAGAAGATTGAGGTGAAAATAAGGAAGGAGTTCCCACTCCTCTTGCAGCAATAACAAATTTTTCCATTCTTCCATTCTTAATTCTTTCATTCTTCCATTCTTTCATTCTTCATTCAATTTGTTTGGAAGTTCCACCATTCTTTATTCTTTGAAGGAGCAAGGATGTTTCCAAGGATGGAGAACAAGCTTAGTGTGGGGTGATGTTGGGCCTCAAATATTGGCTAAGTACCAAAGGGTGTGTGCGCGGGACCATAGAAAAGAAGGGCACGTGGGGAGAAGCATGGACAAAGGGTTTAAGAAGGGTTTAGGAGAAACCAGGGCATGCAAAGGAAAATACAAATGGTCTAAGGACTTAGCCATATTTGGCATTCTGGAGGCACTTGAGGAAAAATGTGACCCACTAGGCATGATTGAGTGGATAAGGTGCCATCCTAGAGACTTGGTGGTCAAGAAAAGGATATTCCACATAGGGAATATTCCTAGGAAGACATCATTATAGAAAGTGGAGAGCTCAAAACAGAATAAGCATGCACCATTGAGGACCACATGGACACTTGGCATGTGATCTACTCTTGAAGAAAGGCATGGTGGTGGGTGTTGATCCTATAAGAAGAGATGCTCGAAGAGAAGAAGAGAGACTGATAGAGAGACATAGATGCATAAATATGGGAAAAGAAGCTCGTAGAAAATATTAGGAGGCCTAGGAGTTGGGGTTCTCATTAGAGGACTGTAAGAATGTTATCATGTCTAAGGGATGGGTCTAAAAATTTTGTAATAAGGGAAGCATAGCTTAGGACTTCTGATATATGGGTTAGATCTTTGTCTTGATATATTTGGTCTGATACGACCCTTTTGAATGTAATGTGGTTACTGAGACTATGATCAATATAAATATATGGCTTTGTTCTGAATATCTAGTTCATGGGTGCAAACCCTAGTGTTATTTCCTCATATTATAAGACAGATATGTTCTTTGTATTTCATGTCATGATGTTTCTCTTGTTATTAAATGCATGGGTATAAGGATATGATAGCTCATCTTGTGCTTTTACATGAATATCATGAACATTTTTTTAATCCTCTAACAATGGCAAGACTAAAGCATTTCTATGTGAGAATTCCAATTCAAGCATTTAAAGAAGCATTCTACTATATATTACTTGTTGCAAACAATGAAAAGATAAGGTTGGGACACTTGCATATATTAGACCGAGTATTGACTTGCATCAAGTGTTGCTTATGATTTTTGTTAAATTATGAGGGGCTTGGCCGAGCACCGAGGGATAACGTATACCCCAATTAACATATGGTTTTATGGGTTTTACAAGGAGTGAAATGCATATTAGGGTTTGGAAAAGGAGATTAAATTTTCATTGGTTTGGGATAGAATTAGAAACGCAAAGAAAACTTTTGCATATTAGGCACAAAGAACACACTTGCATTGGCATATTCACCCTCGCACATGGATAGTTGTTTTTGTAGGATCTTCATCTCCATGATGTTGGTTACATCTTGACAAAATTAGTGAGCACAGTTTTGTGGTCATATTTTTAGAGAATTGTTCGTTTAACCTTCTAGACCTATTTTCAATAGACTATCACTAATAACAACCTTAAAATTTACACCATATTGAGTATCATCCATTTAAACCTTAATTTTCCTATATACTTTATATATTCCATTTTTAATAGCCTAAATAACCTCTTTTATATAATTAAAACTAAATTTGTTAATTTAATCTAAATCAAGTATGATTATAATTAAAATAGTTGTTAATATAAAACTATTTTTTAAGTAGTGCTCAAATGTTCCACAACACAAGCGCTTTGAATAAACTAAGAATTAAACCCATAATCTAAATCACATAAAATAGGTGCAAAGACCAAGTGAAATGATATGATTGATTACAAATGTAATGTGGTTTATATATATATATATATATATAATAATTTAGTGTTCTTTTAATGGTGAAAGCGACGTTATTAGGGCACAATTATCGAGAAGAAAGCGAACAAACAGATTTGATTTATTTGTCCAACCTTACCCTATTTATTACTGCGGACAAATACTTCATTTTTCTTCCTGAAATTTTGTCCCAGTAAAAATAAGAATTTAAAAAAAACGCAGTAGGGCAGCCCAGCGTGTGAGGCGGACGCCGCCGTACACGTGTCATGCTTCTAACGCTGCGATCTGCGGCCCCCGTGCAGCCGGGAATCCGTTTTCAGGTGCCGGTAACCCGCCGGCACGGCCTGTGGGCTGTCCCCCCGACCGGACACCTAACCCCGGGCCAACGAACTAACCACCACCGGTTTAGCTCGGCTTAGCACTCTCTATCCGTACCCCAACCAACCCGTCTTACATGAAATCCCGCTTGCGTGGCGTCTGGCATGACGTGGCGCCGTGCAGTTGGTTGCAACCGTTCTGAGTAGGGGTCGCACGCGCGGTCGACTGCATGCAAACGTGCCGCTTGGACCACATTCCCCGCTCCCTCTCAGATGACAGCGACGTCTACGATGTTGACAGCTCCGTGCATACACACGTGGCATGTGCCATGAGGCATGAGGCATGAGGCATGGGGATGGGGCCATGTTATGCCAATTGCCATGCATAGCATTTCCTGCATACGGAACTGTTTCCGTCGGCGTCAGTATACGGGAAAATTGTATGTACGATCTGTCTACCGTATTCGGGCACGCTTTTTGATTAGTTAAACAGGTTTTTTTTGTTTTTTTTATGGGGCCGTTTGGGGCGAGAGCGGCTTTTATTTTTAGTGGGCGGTTTCTTTAGGAAAATGGATATCTCTTCCTAGGCTTCAAGTTTGCTCTTTTTCCCCCCTTTTTTAAAGAGGAAAGACTAGGTATATAAGTGTTTTTTCATACCTAGGGTTTTTACTTATATTTCTAAGTCTTTTCAAGCAAAATATCCTAGGTGATGCCCCAATAATAAATGTGTTTTATTGTTTTAAGAGTGATTAAGGTTCAAATCTCATGGGGGTTATGACCACTATTTGTGTCAAGGCTTTTGTTATGTTGTGCTCTTTCACTTAAAAAGGATGACCCACTTTTTAATTCATGTTTATAGAGCAAATATCTAGTATAATATCTTAATAACATTCATTTGAAATATATTTCGAGATATTAATTTAAAATTTTGATTAATAATTATATTACATTTATTATCAAATTTTCCCTCTAAGGTGATAAATGATATTAATTTAGATATATTATTGTGTTGGTTTCAAAATAATCTATTTTATACAAAAGGGTCCTCAAACTCTATAATATGGTTAAGATGTCACTATTTTTCAATTGACTTCTCTAAACAAAAAGGAAAAAAACTTTTAAGTGATAGTAAAATGGATGTCAAGTTTAAGAATAAAATTGGGTTATGAGAGTGAAATGAACTTTAAATTCAAGCTTCGATAGACATCAATTTCAAGTTTCTTATCTTATATTTTTCACTTACCACATTGATTAGTGCCTTTATTACATTTTTTGTTGATTTCCCATTGATTTTTGGAAAATTACATCGATTTAGCTACATCCTTATATCGATCTCAAAAAAATCTATCTAGGAAAAAACAAGCTCGAACATTACCATATGGAAAGGATTTTACTATTTTTCCATTGACTTCTCAAACAAATAAAGAAAAATATATAAGTGACGGTCAAAAAGGACAACAAAATTAAAGATTAATCAATGTGTGATGGCCAAATGGATGTCAAATATAATGTCAACATTAAAAGTGAACAACTCGCACCATTATACTATCTAATTGTCATTGTAAAAACATCTCTCAACATAATAAGTAGATATTTTAATACCACTTTTGAGATTACAATAATCTATAGACTACAAGAGTAAAAGTATAATTAAAGGAGTGAGAATCCATAAAATAAAGAGTAAACTTGTATTGTTGGCCTCTAGTTTTAGGTTCTACAATATTTTTTCTCGCTTTTGAAGGTTTGTTCTATTATTTTGCATTTTGATCATAAGTTTTTGCTTTTTCTAGCATTTTCTTCTTTACAAGGGACATTTGCTGCAAGTGTCTCTGGCAAGTAGATAGGCGATTTATAGATGATAAATGTTTAGTGACAACTTATATATATATATATATAAGCAAGTGGTGCGGAAGGCCAACCCAAACATAAAGTGTGAAAGTAAAAAAACCAGTAACAAATGGGCCCAACATGAAAAAGTGACCCAAAAGCAAAGGGAATGGGGCTATATGTTTTAGGACTAGACTTTGTATAATGGTCTAACCTAAGTTGTATGGTCGAGTAACAAATTCAACAAAATTTCAACAACATAAAGCAATGGCTAAAGATCCTTTGTGACACAACATAAAACACATGAAAGAGTCAAACAAGTCAAAAATTAGATGTTGATCAAACAATACAAAAGTAAATGACAACAAGGACATGCACCACTAAGTTCTAGTTGAATCGTTCAAGACCCATTCATTTATGACTATTACATCCTTATTTAGATTTCTAATGAGAATGGTGTAAGGATTAGAAACAGATAGACTGCTCTTATTTATTTAAATTTCAAAATCAATTATGTGTGACCAAGATAATTCATTCTAACTTGAAATAAACTAAACAATTGTTATACGATAAGTAACTTAATGAAAATACAATAAAAGAGAGGGACTTACCTTGTTCAGAAATAAGAGATTTTTGGGACTGGATTTTTCACAAAATATTATGAAGTAGAAAAATTATAGGTTCAGGACCATATAGGATACATACAACCTAAGCAGGAGTTATTATTCACGGTCTATGACAAAGGATTGTATGGACTTGGACTAGAAGACAAATGGGATTCGAGACTTTCTGGGTGCTTCACTTGTCTAGAAATGGTACTCATTGTGTGTTTCTCTTCCTCACACAACCTTGAGATAACCCGTAATGATATACAACAAAGTAAAAACCCTAATAAACTACATAACCCTTCATCGAGCATTAGAAACTCAAAGGAGAAAAACATGTGTGTGTGTGTGTGTGTGTGTGAGGTCAGACCATCCTTCGTAGTGAGACTCTGAGATGCCGAGCCAATCCAAGTGTTGCACTATATATCCTCGATGTAGAATTGTTCTCCAAAATTACACCCCATGTAATTTTGAACAACTTGTTAAAAAGACTTAACCATTTTTGTGCTTAGAAAAGCCACGGACACTAATTTAGTCTACGATGGAATATAGGAACTTAGTGTTCCAAAAATTTCCTAACCCGTGGAACAAAAGGAATGAACATGCCAGGACTTAGGTGGTTTTTATGAAAATGTGATGTTACACAATAAAGGATAAGGCTAGAGTTCACTCAAGCAAGGCTACAATACACTTAGAAAAACCACCAGGTGTCATTGAGCGAGGAGGTGAAGGTTAGAACGGATAATTTCAAGCCGTGGAACACTATCCTAGTGTTCCACAGACTTCTCAAATAAGGAGTTCCACAAAGTGAAGACTACTAAAGTTCAAGGAAAAGCTAGATAGCTAGACTAACACCACATAGTCTATTAACAAAGATACCTTCAAAAATAGTAACATCAATGATAAAATTTTAATGGAATGCTTGAAACAACTAACATGATATATCAATAAATCTATGCCTACTTAGTATTCAATTGTTAACTAACATAGACCTAAATAGATCTAGGAGCAATCAAATTGGAGGTTTGTTGTTACTTCAAGAAAGGTGAGATGGTCTCTCCAACAATGACTACAAGATCATATTGGATACCCATCTACTAACCCCATTGAATATTGGAGGAAAATATTGAGCAAGCTAATCCTAGAAGGAAGTTGGGCTCATAATCATATTTCTTATATGATATGCAAATCAAAGCATGGTGTAAAGTTTAAAGGTATGTGGTTAGTCCTTTTTATAGTTTTATATTTGGGAAAAATTACATCTTGGTGCATGTGGGACTAAAAGCACAAAGTAGATTAAGGTTTTCTAATCATGATTAGTGAATTAACAAGTGATTAGGATGTGAGGAGCCTTAATCAACCACTTAGGGTCAATTAAGAGGCTAGGATAAGATTTTGAAGCCTTATGAGATGTCTTGGAGGGAAATGAGGTGATTTTGAATGGTTGGAAGAGGGTTTTGAGCCAATAATAGGTTTATTGACCAAAACAAGGGTAAAATAAGATTAATTAGCTAATAATCGCTAATTGTTTATTCGGAAGAGGATTATGACTTATGATGTGTCGTAAATTGGCATCTTGAATGTGAAAGAGGCTAGGTAATCAACAAAGCGTTGTTAATTAACCAAAATGGTAAGAAACATTAGTTAATTAGTGGAAATCACTAATTATAATGGAAATGGTAAGAATGAGAGTGATTAGTGTGCTTTTAGCAATAAGATTGCAAAAGTGGAATTTAGGTGTCTACATTTTCCCTGTTTGAGGTGAAGTAAGTGACGTCACTTAAAACATAACAAGCATAAACAAGTAATTTTTTTGAAGAAAAGTTAGTAGAATGAAGGATTCCCCCTCGAGTGTCGATGGAGTGATAGAAGACGTCCAATCAACGATTGAAAATTGATCGAAGCGATAGAAGAAATAGGATAGGGATAAACATGATTGTTTATTGCCCCAAGTGTTTAGAAGAAAAATGAATAGTGATAAGACATGATAGTGGAGAATGTAGGAATAGCTATTTGCATTCAATCTTCAATAAGAAACTTTGTTTCATCATGTTGCCCCTATGATCGACATCATTAGCCTTTATTAAAATAAACAAAAGTGTAAAATAATATGGAAAGATATATTGCTAACATTTATTCATTGTTAAAAATGTGTAACTCCATACGCAACATACATAATGCAATCCAATACAAAAATTA
Source organism: Taxus wallichiana var. yunnanensis (assembly GCA_018340775.1). NCBI lineage: Eukaryota > Viridiplantae > Streptophyta > Pinopsida > Cupressales > Taxaceae > Taxus > Taxus wallichiana. The sequence goes on from CM031238.1 coordinate 106,166,835, forward strand.
AACCAGAGATAACCTAACGAGAGAAAACAAGTACAATTACACATACTCAAATTTAAATAACGTTCAAGTTAGTTGCACACCAATGTTTTTGTTATCAAGCTTTAGTTCTTGAATGTTCATGTTATAACGACAAGGGTTAAAAATGGAGCCCTAGCAAGGATACATGCAAGGGGAATAACGGAGGACACAAGTAGTCCCATGGAAAACATTCATACAATATGACACAGTCTCTGATAACTCATTGTTGCACGGGAGTACCAACATAGCAAGTAAGCCATCTTTGTTAATGGAGGTAGATCACAATGATTCGCAAGTCGTTTGAGACAAGAACAAGCAAGAACCTAAGAAAGATTATTTTGTAAGAAAAATCTTGATGTTTGAGGATAAGGCATTTGATACATGCTTCAAATGCGTGCATGTTGAAAAAAATTGTTTACCAATTTTTTAATTTTTTTGAATTTTTACAATTTTTTGGGTTTTTGATGATTTTACCAAATTTTTGGGTTTTTGATGGTTTTACCAAATGTTTTGGGTTTTGATTGTGTTTTTACCTTTTTTTTGGGTTTTTGTGTCTAAAATATTTGAATGTTTTGGTTTTGAAACATATTTGAATGTTTTTGTGATTTTTAGAAGTTTTATGAAACTATGCAAAAAATGAAGAAATGTGGATGCCCCCAACGATAGATGGGATGTACAAGGAGAAGAACGCCATGCGCATGTGTAAGAAAGTGAAGATGCGAAAATGCCCCATAGCATTAGCTAGGAATATACAAAGGAAAATCTTCATGCGTACATGTAGGATCAAGGCCAATATGGATAGGTTCAACATGATGATGAAATTTAAACCAATGAAGTGCTAAGAAGGAGCAAGCATGCCCCCAATGTAAGATGGCCTAAAACACATGATAGAGTAGAAGTAGAAGATTGTTTTTGTGAAAGGGGACAAAGGTGCTGCCGCATACATGGAAACAAGGCAATATTATATACATTGATGTTTTGAATGAAGTAAAATAATAACGAATGTGAATGAATGTAACTTAGAAGCCTCGGGACGAAGAAGCGATTAGCAAAGGCACAAATCATGAGAAAAGATAGACTAAAGTAAGATTATGAACAAGTTCCAAAAATAGACACTTGGTAAAATACTAATCTTGTTTTATCATTGATATCTAGTGTGCTTGCAGTGGCAATTTATTACCTCTTGAAGAAGAAGCTTTGATAGATAACAAGTGAAGACACCCTATCCAATGTATAGGAATGATTTATTTTTAAAATTTGATTTTTTAATGGATTTGTGGAAGGAGAGTCGTACATTTCTCCATTGCAGTCAGCGTCTATATCCCCGACGAGATGTATTTGATTCTAATCATAACATTTCTCTATTGCCAAACAAAGCCCCATAGCCCCAATAGAGATTATTGGAAAATACCCAACAGAGTTATATATTAATTTGATTTTCTTTAAGCATTGTGCTTTTGATTTGATTGATTCTTTTACTTTTTGAAAACTTATTTCATCTCTCTTGCAAAGATTATTTTAGTGGCGAATATTCCATTTTAGGAAAATTTAAAAAGGTAAATTTTTCGGAGCAGGTTAGTGACCTATTCTCCTAAAGTTTACAATATATATTTTTTAGGGGTCGGCTTCACCTACATTTGAAAACATATCCTATAAAAACCTAGGTGATTTGTTGGGTAGTATACTACTAACTTACTACTATTTTGCTCGAGGTGTCACATATAAAGTATTGTGCACTTGCAGGGTAGGTTATTGACACACAACATGAGGTTTTTTATGCATGGAAGGAAGTTGTTGACGCACAATAGGAGGTTGTTGATGCGTAAAATTCCTATGTTGTTGACGCAAGATATGAAGGCGGAGGATACATATGCACGACAAGATATTTGTAGTCATACGATGCGTAGAAAGGTTGTTGTCATGTGATAACAAACTTATTTTGCATGATAAGGTTGTTGTCACACAAAAACAAACTTACTATCGCACGACAACAACCTTGATGTTGTGTATCGGTGAGTCTGCAAAGGCTATAAATGCATGAAAAATATTTGAAGTCGTATGAAAGTAAGGTTTTTTTCGTGCAACAACAAACCTCTTGTCGTGTGACAGTAAAATTGTTGTGCACATATAATAACCTTGTTGTTGTGTGTTAGTGGGGGTGTTGTTCGGGAAAAACCCTCATTAACGCGTGTGACAACAAGGCTTTATTTCACATGACAAAATTTTGTCGTCCCATAGAACAACCTTACTATTACACGATAGGAGGTTTATTATCGCATGACAACAACCTTGTTGTTATACGATTCAATCTCTTAAGATGTGTCTCATATCCTTTCCATCACATGAAATGAAAATGAAAGCTTCTTTTGAGTGAAAAATTTGCACACAAACCCCGGAAAATTCACCATGTTCACGAAAGTGGTTTCGGGGATATTCGCCAGGAATATTCCACCTTCGATTTCCCATAGGTATCTTAAAATGAACCCTTCTCTCTTGTTTGATAATGGGTTAAGAACCACTTGATGGCTTGATGGAAGGAGGTGGAAGTGCTTGTGATGATGACATTGGCCAATGTCAACAAATATGTCTAAAAGTTATTTGCAACAAGTTTATTGGATGAAAATAGTGATAGGATATCTAAGAGGTCAATCGTTCTTTAATTTACCAAGGTGATAAAATACCAAGGTCAAACGGATACCATAGAGATAAATTTCACGAAATGCATGCGAATCAAGCTAACCAAAATATCACCGAAGGGATGAAAATTGTAGGAAGACTTGCAAAAGAATAACAAGGAAGGGAAGAAAGAACATCTATGTGTATACAATACATGATTGCAATGTGTGTTCGTTTACCTTTGATTATTTGAAAAATTTCCTCTCTTTTTGTATTTTTCCTTTTTTGAAAATGTGGGACCGACATGGTCACTCGGTGTGATAAAATCCAACAACAATGTTAATGATTTCCTTGATAAGAAAGATTAGGTGTGTTTGCTTATCAAGAGTCATATTATCCCCGACTCGATAATCGTGGTGAGCTCATACTCAAAAAATGATTGTATTTTATCATGAAACATGGATTTTGTGTGTGGAATCTTGAGGTCTCTATCCAAAGGTTTATGTACTTTGCGTCATACTTGATGGTTGTGTTGATGTGAATTTTTAAATCATGTTTAATTCGAACTTTAATATCGTTTAAATTTTTGTGAGCTTTGAAGCTCTTGGAATTTTTGAACTTAGTCTGATGAAGGAATCATTTTGGTTTCCTATAAGTTAATATGTGACTTTTCCAATCCCGAGAAGTGGGAGAAGAAAGTCGAAAAATAAAAATGATGTGAGAAATGATGGTGGGTTGGCCACAATCATTGATATAATGACAATGTAATGGATGTGAAGGATACTGGTCTAAGAATTAAAGAGGATGGGCTACCAAGAGGTGTCCCATAGATTGAAGATAAAGGGATACTTAGATGTGGCCCTAAAATTGAAGATGAAGGACTACTTGGAGGTGTCACATATATAGAAGATGATGGTCTACTAGGATGTGGCCCAAGATTCAAAGTTGAGGGGTTCTAAGATGTGGCCCCGAATACATGAAGATGAGATACTAGGAGGTGAGCCACATACAAAGGAGATGGGCTCCCGGAGGTGTCCCATAGGCGAGGAAGGTCTAATAAGATGTCACCCTAGAATAGATGAAGATGGGCTACTAGGGTGGTGAGCCACATATAGATGATGTGGAGTGCTGCTTGGAGGTGGTCCATATATAGATGAAGATGATGGGCTATCAGATGGGGACCCAAAGTGAGATTGTGATTGAGGAATCGTGATAGATAAATAATGATTGGGTAATGAGAAGATAGGTCATGCATCATCAATACTGCAGGACCCAAATTTCATCACATAATGAAGAATGAGAATATGGAAGAATAAGAGGAGGATCAATTTTGATGATCCTAGGGTCTTCCTCTATGATCGACAAATGGAATCAACGTCTTCCCTATAATACGTGAATGTATCAAGGTCTAAAGATAATTATTGCTTTTGATCCTCTAGGGGAATTTCATTGTGTGACCCCATGATTTCTATGATCGCTTTCTTCATCTTGAAAGAAATTGATCGGCATGGGTATTTTTCTTCGACCATGGGAGGTTGACTAGAAGAAACAGGTCCAACGGTGTGGAATATTGAGAAGATGTTTGATGAGGGGAAGGTTTGACCTTATTATGTCCATAAAGGAATTGGATAGTGTGTCGAAAAGATATCTTAGCACATCGTTTCTTATGAATGGTTCGACATGGATGAAAATATCGATTTTTAGAAGATGGATGAATATAGATGATCAAAATTACTTAGGGGCTAAAGAGGAATTGGATTATGATTGATAGAAGAAGATGACTTGAGAGATGAAGTAGATTTAGATCTAGATGGCTCATAAGTAGAAGAAGAGGTGGCTTTGAGATAGTTGAGTGGTATCGGTTTTCCTATAAGATGACATATTGCAGGTAGACCCATATGAACTCTCATCCAGGGAAGGATATTGCGATGTAGGGGTTGACTTGGATTTTTGTGACATGAGATTTAACTTGGAAGATTGTGACATAGTTGTCGACTTGAAGGTTTCAGAAGGTTTCCATAGAGTCATCTTAGATGATTACAACATAGGTGTCGACTTATAAGGTTAGGACATGAGAGTCATCTTAGATTATTGTGACATGGGTGTCAACTTAGATGATTGCGATATGGCGTTGACTTAGATGAATTTGAAGTCTCCCAAATCTTTAATGGAAGAATAGGTTATCGAGGCGGCGGATAAGGGGTTCCTACAAAGTAAGGGAGGTCCACGGCTCAAGAAATAAATTATATGTTTGATAATGGGAGTCCCGCAAAGAAAGTGAGGACTGCGACTTAAGAGTTGCATGAGGTGAATAGCTCTGATGAGAATCTTCGGAAGACCGAGGGGAATTAGAAGAAATGTTTGGATCGAATTAGAAGAAGAGTGTGGGGGAACCCAAATAATAATTTTGATCAGAAGCATCTAAACCATACCACCAACTATGAGATGAAGGTGGGGAAAAGGGTACCGAATGGGTTTTCTAACTTGAAGAACCAAATAAGGCTTAACCATGATGGGCATCTTTTGATGGGAATTCGAAACTTTGATTCCTTAGTGTCGTATGTATAAGGAGCCCCGTGATAGTTGGTCATTGTTGGAATTTGTGGGATACAAATGTCTTAGACTGAGATAATGTAATTGAAATCCTTTAATTGGAAGGAATTCTTGTGTCAATTTGGGTAGCACAACAATGAAACCAATAGACAGGTTTATAAATATGGGCCCTAGGAAAAACCAAGCATTGTAACAAAGTCAAATTGTGATAAATAATGTCAAATAACAAACTATCACAAATACAAAGGATCAATATAAACCCAAGGACACTATAGAATAAATAATGATACATTAATAAGGTAATATATGACAAGATGTATCTAGGACTAGAGAATGAAGTACAAGACTCAAATCCAGTCACCAAAAATAGTTTACTCCCTACGTTTTCCAAGATAGGTTTAAAGCAAATAGTGAAAACACAATACCACCACTTAGGTCGAGTTTAAAATAAACAAGATGTAAATGCTAAGAAAGTGTTAACGTGACCCTCCAAAAGGTCTACTAAAACCAGTTTTAGACACTAATAAAGTCCAAGTCTTTGAAAATGGAAGTTACAAATGCGAGCAAGTGTAACAACACTATTTGGACACGTTAATCAAACTTTGTAAGAAAGCAATATTTTAGTATCAAAATGGTGTTATCGTGATGCAAACAACATAACCTCAACACACAAAAACTCAAGGCAATGTTAGGATTAAAAACTAATCCTAAGTATATCAATAATTTACTATGCATGCAAGCGAGTAATAATAAAATTTAGAGACTTAGACCAAGTTTCACAATGGAAACAAGACGTAAGTATCAAAATTTTATGGCTATAATGTGGGCAACGTAACAACTCAAAGGAAGTCAATGATGATATCACCTAACTATAATGATAATTAGTCTCAATATGGGTTTGAGACAAAGG